>PVJD01001360.1:113609-274099 GCA_004026545.1 Mormoops blainvillei | reverse complement strand
GGGGCTCCCTGTGCGGGACTAAGGCCCCCTGACCCGGTGGTGGAAGAAAGCTACAACACTGCGATTTCTGCATGGTCTCTTTGCTGCGGCAGGTGCCACGCCCAGGGTATTTCCCCTTCAACTTGTAATGTCTCCTTACTGGGTGGTGCAAAGCCACTCTGTACTCCTTGGCTTCAAAAGCTCATATCAGCTAAGATTCCATTGATCTTTCAGGTTACTTGTCAGAAGGTCAGCCGAAAATCTGAGTTAGGAGCAAAAGCAAGCAGACTCAGCTTCCACCTAATCAGCTGCCATCCTCCAGTCTCCAGTTTTTTCTTATGTAATTTAAACTGTGCAATTACTTTGAAAAATGAAAACATTTCTGGCACAGAATAGCAAGGTGAACACACATCTTTACCTCCTTTTCTTCCCCAAACCCTAGAAAAATGACAGAAAAGAAAAAAGAAAGAAACACACTGGGTAAAATCCAGCAGCACTGAGACTTTGAAGTGAAAAAACTGTGGAGGGAAGTTGAGGGATTGATTCAGTTTCCAGAATAAAAAGAAAATTTGGAGTGTATTGATGGATACAACAAATTATAGAAAACTACAGCTCTGAATATACACAGGAAAGGGCTCTGATGGAAACTTAGTCTCCAAGGCCAAAGTAGCAGGTACAGAGAATGGGGCAGTAATCAGGAGAGTTTAGCATATATCAGAGTCACCTGGAGGCCTTGCCAAAACACAGATTACAAATCTCTAGGACCAATCCTAAAGTTTCTGGGGAAGATTCCTAGAATTTGTATTTCTGACACATTTGCAGGTAATGCTGATACTGCTAACCTGGCTTCCACATTTTGACAATTGCAGATTTGAGAGCAACTGGACCATGAAACACCTGGGCCACTCTATAAGAACCAGGAAAATGCGTCTCTTTCCATACTAATGAATTTGAAAAAGATGACCCTGTGGACCCATGTGCCCAAGGCTCGGTATATAGAGTTCAGGCTGAAGCCTTATGCTTTTGTGCAGTGCACAAACTGTACAAATACATGCCTGCCTCCCCTCCCAACTTTTGTATATGTCAACACACACAAGGCTAAGGTTTCCTGCTGGTACTGCAAAAGAAGCAGAATAGAAATTAAGGTAAATCCAGGCTTCTATCACAGACTTGAAGAAGAAAGAGAAATAGGAAAGGCATTTCTGCTTAAGAGGCAAATGTAACAAACTACTGTACTGCTAGTTTTATTGCCCATACTTTAGTATTTTGGGGCACCTTAGTTCAGTATCTACGTATTCATCCCCCTAAGAAACCAGAGAAAATGGAGGGGAGAAAATAATAATTAAAAAAATAACAGAAGAAAAATTTCCAAAGCTGACTTCAGATGGAAAGGACCCTAAGTACCAAGTAGGATGAGTCCATGTTGGATACCTCTTGGTGAGAATTCAAAATTTCAAAGGTAATGAGAAAATTCTAAAAGCTTCCAGAGAGAATAGGTAAGTTATTTACAAGGGAATAAGATCTAGATCAGCATCACAGTTTTTATGCACCAGGTTCCTGGTTTATCAGGGGTCCAGAATTGCAGGACCGAAAGGCTGTTGCTTCAGTCTCTTGCTAGTTACATACCATTTACAAATTAAATGTTTCTCGGCTAATGTTCCATTTTTGTATTTTCTGTTCCTCAACTTTCCTTTCTTCCTTTCTCCCTCCTTCCCCCCTTCCTTTTTCTTTCCTTCCCTCTCTTTCTTTTTCCTCACCAAGGATATGTTTATTGATTTTATAGGGAGAGGAAGGGAAAGAGATCAGTTGACCACGACCTCTCCACCTGCCCCCTGCCCCCTGCCTTGTACGCACCTCAGCCAGGGTTCAAACATGCAACCTAAGTATGTACCCTGTCTGGGAATTGAACCCGCAACCTTTTGGTGTAAGAGATGATGCTCCACCCAACTGAACCACCCGGCCAGAGCTGAGTGACTAATTTCTTTAAATATCAATATCTGTAATTAAGAATTATACCTCAGATTTGCTTTTAGTATTTCGAATGTAGAATATAAAGTCAGAATTCCTTGATAACATAATGCCTTCAGTTTCTTGAAATTTCCTGTGGCTATATTATGTACAATGCATTTATTTTCATACATTCTTTTGGTAAAGCAGCTACTTGGTCTTTGCTCAGAAAATATCATTTATAAGTTCAGAACTAATCATTAGGATACTGGAAAGGTATTTTCCACACCTCAGAAATCTTCTCATCTTACTTCTGTTCCTTTGAAGGGAGTTAATGTGGAAAGGAAGGTTAGTTAAATCATTTATTCTTTTATAAAGAGGTTGAAAACATTGGGTACTGTTTTTTGGGAGCGAGGGCTTGTTACTGTCACTTTAAGGTAACAAAAAGTAAAATTCTCAGAGTTTTATTAATATAGGTTTTCTGGGTAAAGGAGAAAGAAAAAACTCTAGGAATATTGTATAGAATTTACTGTAAAGTGCAACTCTAGCAAAGGAAAATAACTTCAGTACTCCTTCTGTCCCTGTAGGTAAGGTTTGCCCAGGATTTGAAATTCTAAACGTGAAAACTAGTATTTGTTATCTTTTACATACTTCTTTGTGAGGAACCTTACAACACTTTTAATTCATCTTCCTGTTGACCAGTGGGCAACAAAACCTTCACAAGTGAGGGCAGTAATAACAACTGATGACTTGTTTTTCTTGTATTTTAAAGTAATATCCATACTTATGAGATCTTGCTCACAGATCTTTATGACAGGGAAAGTTCTGAGAAATCTGTTTAACAAACTCCCACCCTTTCCTCTGCATTGGTAAGTTGTTACTTGCTTTTCAATTCAAAAATATACAAGGTAGGGGCAAAAGTAAGTTTATAGTTGTTCGTATGAAAAATAATACAATAATAAATAATAACATAAGAATAAACTCTGTTTTGGGTACTTACAGCTGTGAACCTACTTTTGCCCCACCCTATATGTTTTGAGTGCTAAATGTGTTTGTTTCCCGAAGAGTGATATCAAATTAAAGTACTTAGGAGTCAATTAAAGAAAACATGTTTACAGCATGTATACGTCTTCTAGGATACAAAGGACCATGCTTAATTTCTTCACTAGTTTGTTTGGTTTTTTTTAAAGGATTTATTTTGCTTTAGGTTTATCTAAAGGAAACAATGGATCCCTGAAGAAAATATCACTTTTACTTTATTGAAAATGGGCTTCTCTTCTTGCAAATGACTATGATTCCTCTGAAATCATTGCAGTGCAAACCCAGAGAACAGCAAAAATCAAATTTAAATCCTGAGAATATTTGTCCATAGTTGTGTTCAGGACTTGAAAGAGTAAGATGTAAAAATCAGATAGGTCGAACGCTGAATTGAAATTAATTATGTCTTTTTTTCTCAAATAAAAAGTATTTTTTTAGTTAACTTTGGCAAACTGCTTGAATTTGAAAATAAAGATACGTTGGAAAGGGAAAAAGTTTTACTGTAGTTGATACATCCTATCTACATTATAGCTCAAAGAAATATCTTTTTTTATATTTAGGGAAATGAAAATGTAGTTGTATTTAGTTATTTGGCCCTGTAGTTTTACTGGTTTTTACTGGTTTACTGGTAAGAAACTAGGTCCTTAATTCATAAATTGTTTCAACTATACAGTAACATTTTGATTACTTGAAGTAATATTTTCAGCTATTCATTTTTTGGCTTTAAATGGGTCAAAGATGGAAGGGAAGTAATATGTACATTGATTACTAAGTGCTAAGTATCATATTTTACTATTTCACTACTTATGGTGTTTCTGTAACCTAAAATACTTAAAATACAAGTTATTTAGTGTGATATAAATGTACCTTTAAAATGTACTTGTAGTGGTAATTTTTTAGAGAATTACATAGCAAAATAACATTTAGTTTTCTCCTTCTCAATTTTTGTAGTATGTATCATTATGAAATTGGATGCCGTTAAAGCCAGAAAATGGATCAAATAGTAAAATTAAAGCATGCTATACTATATAGTTAGATAGCATCTGCTTTTTATGAATTGCATACAAATACAGAATCATTAATATTTTGTGTAAATGTAACTGCTCAAGACCCTCAAATGGTGTCAGTATGTCATTCTACAGAAGACATTTTTAGCAATTTTTTTGAAAAATACTCCAAAATCACATTGATTTTTTTCATATTACTCTGTCTCATTTATGTTATTATAGTATAAGAAATGTGATTAGTAGTCTCAATTCAAATGAAATAGAAATTAGACATATGTTGAATAAAAATATTATTTAAAACATTTAATATTTGTAAACCATGTAGTATAAAATTACTAAGAACTTCAAAGACAGTACAGATGGCCATCACATGATTTAAATTATAATCACTTTTAGACTTTGAACAACTTTTTAAGGGATTTTTTTAATGAAGAGGAAGGTACAAATCAAAATGGTTAAGAAAAATAAAATGGAGTGTATACAAGAATAGGATACATTAGAATTCTTAACAGATTGAATACACCTTTTTTTAATGCGAAAGTCCTTAAAATGTCCACATGCTTATTCTCTTTCAAAGGTGGAGAAATAGTTGTTCAAGAAAACTTTTCACAGTTGAAGGAACTTGGAGGTTCTGTCCCAGTGAAGTTCCAGTGGTTTTATTTCAAGCAGCTTATATTGCAGATTCATTGTCAAATATCTTAGTTTCTAAGGTCTGCAGGTTATGTTGAATAAAGTTCTCTGTGCCTTGAACCTCAGAAAATCTGGAGTCATTTCTCCTAGCCGACCAGTTTTTCATTTTTATTGAATTCTGAATTGTGTCCGATGTGAAGTAGTAAACTATTGGGTCAAAGCAACAGTTTGTAACAGCAATGCAGAGAGTGATTGGGTACATGGTCCTTACTGCTGACACTGCTGAGCAATTAACAAATGTCTGTGTTCTCATAAGAGAATATAAAATAAGGTTGATATTATAAGGCACAAAACAGAAACAGAATATGACCAAATGTACAAAAATCATTTTTAAAACTTTAGTTTTGTTTATTTTGCTCCTACTTAATGTGACAGGTTTATTTAAAGTTCTTAGCACCAGACTAGAACAAGTTACATTTAAAATTAGAGGAATAAAAAATCCTACTATTTCAATGAAAATTACAATCCTTGAGAGATAGGTTTTCCATGTGGCTTCTGGAAAATTTTCAAAGCAGGCTTCTGGGGTATTGTTACCCCGAGAGTGGGTAGACTGAAAAAAAACTGCTGGTGCACTTCCTCCCATCACAGTT
Source organism: Mormoops blainvillei (assembly GCA_004026545.1). Classification (NCBI taxonomy): domain Eukaryota; kingdom Metazoa; phylum Chordata; class Mammalia; order Chiroptera; family Mormoopidae; genus Mormoops; species Mormoops blainvillei. Next base: position 268,848 of record PVJD01001360.1, on the reverse strand, counting down.
AACCACACAGCAATGCAAACGATTTTTGCATTTCGTTTGGTTCTTAGAGTCTTTGACTTAAATGGGTAGACAATTGCCAGAAATCGATCTACACTAATGCAGGTTAAGAACAGAATGCTTCCGTACATGTTAGTATAAAACAGCATCACTGAAATTTTACAAAGTAAATCTCCAAATGTCCAATTCCGTGCTGTAAAGTAAAAAATCCTGAAGGGTAGAGTGAAAACAAAAAGCAAGTCTGACATTGCCAAGTTAATCATGTATGTTGTAGTTTCATTTCGCACCTTGAGAGTGCAGATGAAAATGTATATGGCAACACAGTTGGATATTAACCCAAGCACAAACACCATACTAAACATGCACCCATATAAAGTGTACTTAAAGGAGTCATCATAGGAGCATTGGGAGCTGTTATTGCTTACCATTATAAAGGCACGTTCAGTTTACTGTGTTGAAGTCCTTTGGTCAGCAGCAGCCTCCTTTGGTCTTCAGATTGTGACCACTTTAAAACCTCCAGTGGATTTGTAAATTCTTTGGATCCTTGGGTGGTTTTAGAAATATTTCCTTTTTCTACAGAATTTCCAAAAGAAACATGAAATTTGTTGCTGTAAAGTTTCCACTTGGTTCTTCAACAGGAAAATAGTCTCATTCTCTAGTCTCCAGAAAATCTGTGAATCCAGGGCTCGTTAACCAACAAACAACCTTTAAAAAATGTAGTCAGTGAAGCCAACCCATTGGATTATAAATTGTAAAGAAGTGCTGTGTTCTGAGATGGAATAAATCTACTCGTCTGGTAAACTTGTATTTCAGTAGTCAGGATGATATTCCAAGACTGAAGTTTCTTTATGCTTCAGAATGTTTAAGCTAAAGATAGCAATTTGATTTTGCTTTTCAATGCAGACTTTCAGAGACTTAAACATTCCCAATTTGGTCTAATTTACTTCTTGCTTTTTTTAAATGAAGTTTTCCTTTTCGGTATTCCGGTAGTGGATCCCAAATGGTGGTAAGCAGAAGAGTCTTTTAAATGTTCCGAAATAAATTCCTAAGCGTGTTAGCTCTTGCTGAACGAGGGCTTTTCCTCCGTTGCCAGCTGTGTTGAATGATGGACTTTGTCTGAAGTGCAAAATAAAGGCTTGCTAGATTTGTAATATGACATCACAGGAAGAAGAGGCTGGGCTTAGACAAAGAAAGGTTTCAGCCCAGCTTGTTTGCAGTTCTTTAATCTGATAATGTGTCTGCTGAGGATATACCTAGGAAGCTTGCAAATGGTCACTGTTTAGCTGAGACCTCTGGCCAGTAGCTCTTTTTCTGCGGAAATGCTGGCTGGGATAATGGCCATCTATCTCTCAGGGAATTTTCTTCCTTTTTTTTCCTTTTATTCTTTCTTCTGGTAGTAATAATTGAGAGAGAAGAAAATCAGTATTAAGCCTGTACTTTCTTACTTGTTTGCTTTTGTGTTTAGGATATGACTGTTTTTTTTTAATAAAATGTGTATGAGGACATTTTTAAATCGAAATTGTTAGTAATAATAAGGCATTTTTAAAAAACTGTTTAATGACTGAAAGAGAGAAATTTAATCTTCGGGTGTAAAAAGGATTTAATTGAAAGACCAATGGTAGTTTTGCCACTCTTGGCCTGTTTTCCATAATTGTTCCTTAAAATTTTATTTAATTGGTATGATTGTGAGTGACTATAATCCCAGTGTCTTTAGTTTTTGATAAACAATTTTCTAACATTCTTTGCTCTTTCCTATAAAATTGAATTAATATTTTAGAACACTTTCTGTTTTAAAATTATCACTTTCACTAAAGAATTCAGAAATATTTATGTTTGATGCAATATTAGTCTGATGCAGAGAATTAAATTGCATCTTTTCAAACAAATTTTATTTTCATTCCCTCAGCCCTCCTCTTACCCACTTAATATGACATTAACTGTATTTTGAAATATGGTTCAAATTTGTCTTCAATTGAAAGCTCCTATGAGTGGTTTCTCTACGTAGTTATATTTAAAGTGTACTCATTTTTTAGAGCCCAAAGAAATTGGAAGAAGAAAGTATGCATCATGCGGGTAGTTGAATGTAGATGTTGTTTCCTCTAGAACTGAAGATATCACAACCTCTGGACACACATGTTTTTCTTATTTTAAATTACCATTTTTCAGAAAAAGGCTATATCCAGTTGTGTTTTACTGTTTTTATTTTCTAGTTTGGTTCAGTTTGGGCTGAAACTCTTCCTTTCCATATCAATTAAAAAGATTTAGGGAATTTAAGAGCTATTTATTTTCCTTTCTAAATTAGCTAATTGAAAAATAACGTGAACAAATTAAAAATAATATATTGCAGTAACATATTTTATGCTGATTTTGCACCTTTTTATTTTGAACTACATTCTCTTGCTCAGCAGCTTTTGTTTGTTAATGAATCTCTTGAATTGTAATTTTTTCTGTTGTTTTGACTGGGAAATTTCCAGTCAAGTAAAACAAAAAATATGAGTATTATTTATAATCAAGAAACTTAAAACTTTAAAGGATTGAATTTCTTCGTGTGGTACTTGGTATAGAAAATAGGTAGTATGTGTGTATTCATGTAAAAGCAGGAAATTTTAAGTAAACAGTAATGAAAAAAGGAGTACTTAATAAGCTTGTAGTCAATCTCACTGGAGAAAAAAATTTTGCATAGTTTCTTAGTAATCTACTTTTTAATTGATAATCTCCTCTTTAGTCATTATTAATTAATGAAGCATAAGCAGTTATATGCCCTTTTTTACTTCCACTTTCATTTTGAATATGGCATTTTCTCAAAGAATTAAAATGTATTCTACATCAGCATATTTTTCCACATATTAATGTTATTAACTTGACTTATTCTCTTAACTGTTCATTTATTTTTTCATATGGGAGTTATTGGTGCTTAAAAATGGATAGATTTCTATTTGTTAAATTAAGCTTTTTGTTTTCAGCTAACTCTTACACAAAGTTTGACCCTTAGTAGATACTCACATGTTTGCTGATGAATGAATCATATCAGTAAAGCTGAACCTTCTTAGAGGCTTCTGCTGAGGAAGAGCAATAGCAGGGGAGCTGTCTGTTTCAACAGGGAAGAAGATTATTGAATGCTGGATTTTTCGAGATATTTAATTAAGGTACCAAAGTGAAATTAGATACCTTGAAAATTTTTCAGGTTAAGATTTAAAAAATATAGAGTAGCTACTTACAACGAAATAATTCCAGGGAATTGAATATATTTAATAGGTGCTTTTGTATTCAATAGACTCAGACCAAACTGTTACTTTAATATGAGGTTTGTGCACTTCTGAAAGTTAAGTCTGAATCACTTTTAGTGGTATAATAACACAGCTGATTTGAAATTTAGAAAATCTCATTATGCAGTCCATTGCTATTGAAATTTTAATCACATCAAGAAAATAGATGTTTTTATTAATCATTACAGTAGTGGTATAAATCATTTAGTTGTATAACTAGTTTCGATTGGTTTGAGAGGGAGTAGTATTCTATTAGTTAACCATTAGAAGTTTAAGGATTTGGGTAACTTCTGAGTTCTTGACTAAATTTCTTCTACAACTGTGGCTTTGAGGAGGCAAGAAATCTAATTTTTTTTTTTTTGTACCTGATTCAAAATAGGCTCGTGAAAGTGTTGTAAAAAGAACTCAGGCAGAGAATCAAAGACATTTAATATACAATCATTTGACTTTTCTAAGTTTCTGACACTTTGGCTATGAAATGAGGGATCTGCACTGCTCAAAAGTCCCTTCCTGCGTCTGTATCTGATTCTGATTCCTTGAATACTTTAAATGCTTAAGCTGCTAGGAATGTTTTTTTTTTATTCTTAGGTAGAACAAATCAAGGAGTCACTTTTCATTCTTTGTGTTTAGGAATATTTAATTTTGAAGCCAGGGTGTTCAAGAGATATTCTTTGCTTAAGCCGAGAGTCTCATCATATATGAAAACTCTTGTTAATATTTTGTTAAACTGTAAAGATTAAACATTTTTAAAAGCCTTTCCTTTATATTTCTATAGCATTCTTATTTAAAAGACCTTTCCTTTCCTAAATACATATAAGATACCATATTCTTCTACTATAAAATTTGTCAAAGAAGAATTCATCAAAACTTTAAAGTAGTCTTTCATTAAAAGTTTTGATAGCCATAATTGGAGTTGTACTTAAAATAACATTGAGGATATGAGATATCGGAAAAAAATGAATGAGAGGGTTTGTGAAACTTAAACTGAGTAAACTTATTCAAGTCCAAAAGAAAGTGTGGAACAGTAAAATTTTAAAGTTTAACAAAAATATTCAAAACTCACTTATTTTGAATGTAGCAAATGTTTACCATGGTGTGATGTAGCTCTTCAAGGTTCTTTTCCATCTCAAATTTACACTTAGTGAAAAAAAGCCAAAGTTTTTTTCATTTTGGACTTTTCTGAAGCCTATTAGGATAATACTTTAAGTTTAGAATTGAACAGAACTTTTGCAGTTTGAGAAATGAACATTTGTAATTTATGTTGATATAATGTATTTATTTTATATAAAAAGATCTTTTAGCCTAACAGGAAATTTTATTAAATTCTAGAAAAATTTAGTAGTACTATAAGTGATTTACCTTTCTATCATTACTGCAAACACTTAACACTTTTTTGTTACTCTTTACCCAAGTTCAAAGGGTTTAACTAGCTTGTAGGATTTATAGCAAAGTAAAAGTGTATGAGAATGATGGTTGAAGCAGGTTCAAGCCAAGAGGGTGGTGGAAATTAAGAGGACCAGGAATGTTGGTGTGGTACAAGGTTTAAAACTTGAGTCAATATGTTCATCTCTGCCAACACTTGAATTGTCTATTCTTCCTTTTTTCCTATCCACCTGCTCCCCCTTCCTTATTTCTGCCTCTTAAAATTCTGTCACGTTTTTCTGTGGCGACCTCTTAGTCTCATCAATTCCTTTTCAGTACTTCCTCACTATTTAGTCTATGTTCCTTTTAAGACATAAACATGCAATTCAATTAAGATTAAAAAACAAAGAAATAAATGTAATACAGTGTGTAACAATAGATATTTGTACAGAATGGCAGTGAGTGTCAACCAAGTCAGTTAAAGGGCCTCCAGAGGAGATGATGTCTCCTAGCCTTTAAAATTGAATGAAGATTTCACATTTCAAGCCCTGAAGCCTAGAGCCATACCTAGTGATACTATCTTAATATAGCACCATTAGTATAGTCACGTTGTCTTTCTCAACCAAACACACAGAAAATGATTTAAGGGAATTTTTCTCAACTCTTGTGAGGATGCTACGTAAATAATTTCACTGCAAATTCCTAAAAGAGAAGTTAATTCATCACATACAATGTATACTTTGGTTTATAAAGGCTTAATTTGGTTATAAAATTCAGTTGAGGAAGGCTAGGTGGGTTGTGGCTTTCAAAAATCTTTCATCTACTTTAGAAACAGCAAGAAGTAGTGAAAAAACCAATTCGACTAGGCTTTAAGGGACTTAGGTTCTAGTCCCACCTGTGCTAGTAAAAATTAATGTGACCTTGAGCAAATAATTTAACATCTCTATTATGTATTTGTAGAAGGAGAGTACTGAATTAGCCTGTTTCTATCTAATTTAACCTCCACACTGATTTTGAATGACAGGGCATATATTGTCTCGATTTTATAGATTTAGAAACTGAAATTCAGACAAGTTGTGACTTGCCTAGGATTACCAGGTGATTAAATGATGAAGAATGATGAAGCTAGAATTAGAAATCAGGTCCTCACTATTAAGAACCCAGCCCAGTTCCTTGTACATGTTTCTCAAATTAAAGAATACAATTCAATGAGTGCATGGAGAGCTGAAATTAGAATTCTAGTTTCTTGACATTTAGTCAAGTATTCCCACTACAATGGATATCTTTCAATCTATTTTTCTTATTGACTTAAAATAAGAAAAACCTTGGTTCATGGCCTAAGTGACTGTTAAGTGAATAAGATTTTTAAAAAAAATTTTTTTATCCTCACCCAAGGACATTTTTTTTCATTGCTTTAGAGAGAGAGGAAGGGAGAAGGACAAAACATCAGTACGAGAGAGAAGCATTGATTGGCTGCCTCCTGTTCACACCTGGACTAAGGATTGTACAAGCCCAGACTGAGAAATGAACCCACAACCCAGGCATGTGCTCTGACTGGGAATCGTACCTGCAACCCTTTAGTTATGGGTCAGTGCTCCAACCAACTGAGCAACATTGACCAGAGCAAGAATTTTGTTTTAACGTGTGCAAGCTATATAGATATTTTTTGAAACACTAAATTCTAAAACTGTAATATAAATTTAACCTAATCTTTTAGAGGTTTTCATTTTTCTTTAGATTAAAATCATACTGCAACCTTGCTTCCTTTTTAGCTTCATCATTATTGATTAAATAAAAATGGTTGGAATTAGGAAAAGTACTATGCCACATTTTATACAGAGGAAGAAAACATTTCTGCTTCTTTCAAATAATTAGAACAAGAGATTTCTGTGAATAGTAAATTTGAGATTTTGCAGCCATGTTTATTCAGAAGTCCAGGTATTCTTCAGTTTATTTTAATAAATATTTATTGACTTTCTTTTACCCATTACTGAGGAGTGGAGATAGGGAAGAATTTGCTCTCTCAGGGTGCTCCTAGAAAGCTAAATGCCTGTGGCTAGAAATTACTGTTTGATACACGTGACTTCTTTTGTTCTCAGTAATGAAATTGGATGCATGTTAAAAGCTAAGTATATTTGTTTCCAATTTACATGTGCTGGTTATACATGTTATGAAATATAAGGGCAAAAGGTTGTTTTTAGAAAACCAAGTTCAGTGCTTTGGAATAATTGAGAGGCAAGTTGCTGTAAATATGTCATTGAGTTAGATGTGTGCATAACTTCTGTTGAAGATTTACAGGGGATGCCATAAAAAACTAGAAGGATTGATTCTGTAGTTCTGAGATTGCTTTGTAAGTGTCTTTATGTCCTCATTCTACACATAGTGAAAATTATAAACACACATTACTGGTGTGGTCTATAAAAGAAAACCAACTTGGAATTCTACTCAAAAAAGAACCTTGACCCTACATAAAGAGAGTTTTTAATGAACGTACACTTTATATTTTTTAAAAACTCAAGTAAAATGTTTTTGTAAAATATATGTTTCATTTGCCCTGGCCAGGTGGGTCAGTAGTTGGAGTGTCATCTTGTACACCAAAAGGTTGCAGTTTGATCCCTGGGCAGGGCACCTGTGGGAGGCAACTGATCCATGTTTCTCTCTCACATCAGTGTTTCTCTCTCTGTCTCTCTGTCTCTGTCTCTGTCTCTGTGTGTGTGTGTCTCTTTCTCTCTCCTTGCCTCTCTCAGTCTAAAATCAGTAAGTATATCCTAGGGTGAAGATTTTTAAAAATATATGTTTGGATTATTTAAAAATGATTTTTGGTTTAGCTTTTTTGATTAAGTGGTGCCAATCTCATCCAATAAGACAACTTCTGTGTCAGCAATAATTAACTGGCAAATGTAATGGAAAAAAAAAAGATTCCATTTAAAATAACATAGCATAAAATATCTTAAGAATGAACACAATAGAAAAAATGCAGGATCTAGATGAAAACAAATGACCCAAAACTTTAATAAATGCCATAAAAGAACAGTTTTGAATATATATGGGTGTTGTATAACATAGTAATTTATTTCTAAGAAAATTTGTCTTCCACTCCCAGTTGTATCCTGATCAGTAGTATCTATGTCCTCACGCCCTCACCTAAATCAGTTATCAAACTTTTAAATGTTTCCTAAATTAATAGGTCAGAAGTGGTATCTTATTTAATTTGTATTTCTTTAGTTTTGAGTGAAATTGAGCCCAGAAATAAACCCCAGGCTTAGTGGAACATAATATGTGATAATGTTAGTGTTCAAATTAGTAGAGAAAGAAAAATATGGACAATTAAATGAATGCAAATGGATCATCAGGATAGCAATTTGGGGAAAAAGTAGACTTTAAATTACTATTTATACTAAAACAAATTCCAGCTAGATCAAAAATTTTAATGTATAAAATTTTTACTTTATTTAAAAAAATTCCATAAAATTCCTGGAAAAAATTGAGTATAGTTATAAATAACAGTAGATTAATAAAGAGTTTCTAAGTATTATATGAAGTTCATAGTCTTTTTTTAAAAGATACATTTGACTTAATAATTTTGTTTTGTTGCAAGCAATAATGTAAACAAAGTAGGAAGAAAATGTCAATCTGTCATACTGCACTTTATATAATAAATGTGTCAGAATAAAACTGACAAAAATTAACAACCCATTCAAAAAAATGGGAAAAGATCTGAACAAGCATATCATTTTCCCCCCTAACTGAAAAGTGGTTTTCAGTCAATTTTAGATACTTAAATTAATATTTTTATTTTTAAATTTTTGGTCTTGAAAATAAAAATCAATATGCATTTGATTAGATTTCTGTTTTTCTTTTTCTTTTTTACACATGGCAGAATTTTAAGAAAGTCTATGAACATTATTGCACATACACTTAAAAGCAGAAACACATTTGACTTAAAGCATTTATGCAGATGCTTTGCTCTTGACTACAATTCAAAGAAATAAACTGGCTTTTCAACAGATGCTGATATTTAAAGGTATATGGAAGAATTAATTTGTAAGATTCTAAGCCGCTAGTAACCCATTCTCAAAACAAAATGTTCAGTCACTTCTTTCATTGGTTTACTAGTGTGATCATTTTAATCAGCTGATTTCACATTCCTGAAAAATTTGACTATTTCCTGTCAATACCAAGAGTTACCAGTGTTACCTCAAGGTTAGAAACAAAAGACTTTTGTAATCAATACATTACAAAAGTATTGACTACAAAAGACCTTTTTTTAAAGTCCAGCCTTTTGTTGTAATTTTTAGTTAAACTAAAGTGGACTGTTTGAACCTGACCAAAAATGATTGTTAGATTGTTGTCCTCCTTATACAGGTAGGGAAATAGGATAGGCACATTTAAACCTTTTCCTGCTTAAGTTATCCTTTTCTCTGGGTATGCTAATATTTATTTGTTTATTCAATAGCAAATATTTACTGAGTGTCAGCTGTGTGTCAAGTGCTTTTCTAGGTGCTGGGCACACAGCAGTGAATAAAACGAAATGTGTGAACTTATATTTTATTTGGGGGAGACAGGCAATCAATAAATAAACAACTGTTCAATTGCTCATATGTAATAAGTTCTCTGAAGAAAAACACCTTTAGGGGAGGAAAAGGGGGATGTTTTGTATAGGGAGTTCTAGGAAGGCCTTGCTGATAAGAGGGCACTTTAACAGAGACTTGAAAGAAGTGAAGGAATGAATCATGTGGATAATTCAGGGAATTAACCTTTAACTGATAAAGAATCTAAAAAGACCTTCTTCAATCTGTGTTTCCAGCCTTATCTTCCATAATGTCACTCAACAGGTTCATTATCCCCAAGATTTTCATAGCAATTGGAAATATCTAAATAGTGTTTCAATTTGATAAAATTCTGTGGATCTACTTCTGGATTTTGTTATGCCTGACACCTCATAAACTGGGATTTTTGTTTGTTTGTTTTGGCTACTTGACAGTGTTTTTCAAGCTAAATACTTACAAGAAAGTACCTATCTTTCATTAAAAAGGAACCCCAGATCAAAAGTTCCATTTCAAATCAGATCTCACTCTGACTTCTGCCTCCCTGTGCAGTTTTTAGATTTGTCTTTTACTCCTTGATGATTTGGTTAGTACCCTGTTATGTTACCTCAAGGGTCTAAATGTTCTCCTGAGTTCAGTTTCCCAGAGAACAGTGACATCTGACAGTCTATATCAATTGACTTCCTTGTCTTCTGTTAATTATCTATGCTACATATGCTTGAATAAACATTTAGGATTTTTAAAGGTACTTATATTCCACTTGTCTTTTCTCCATAATAATGTGATATCCTAATTTTGGATCTACCTTCAGATTCTTGTCACTGTGCCTGTCTTTCAAAGAGTCAATATTTGGCCTCTCATTTTCTGACATGACCAATTACCCAGCCCTACTGGTACCTGGAAACCATGACTTCACTTTTCTCTGACCCAATCCACTAACTTTTTAAGCACATATGACATCATTCTATGAGGTTTTATTTTTAAAATTAGGAATCAATTTTTCATGTATAATGTAGGAGAGATATTTTTAATGCTCTTAAAAATAATAAATAAAAAGGAAAAAAGATAACATAACTCTACTACTTTAATAAATCAGCTGTTTATAGTTTTCTAGGTTTTTAAATATGTTTTTATTTAGATACAACTGACATAACATTGTATTAGTTTGTTATACAACATACTGAAGTGATATTTTTGTACAATGAAAAATGACTAACAATAAATTAATATCTACTGCCATACACAGTTACAACGTATTTTCTCTTGAGATAGGAACTTTTAAGATTTACTCTTTTATCAACTTTCAGCTAGCTATCCAGCACAGTATCATTAACTATGGTTACTATGCTGTACTTAATTACATCCCCAGGACCTATAACTGGAAATTTGTGCTTTTTGACTTCACCCATTTTTGCCTGCTCCCCATCTCCTGCCTCTGGCAGCCACCAGTTTGTTCTGTGTATCCATGAGCTCAGGGGTTTTTTGTTTGTTTTTATTCCACATATAAATGAGATCATACTGTGTTTGTCTTTCTCTGACTTATTTCACTTGTTGCAAATGGATCAATCTAATTTTTTACAGCTGAATAATATTTCTCTCTGTGCATGCACCATTCTTTATCTGTTCATCAGTTGACACTTAGGTTTTGGGTTTAATTTAAGTTTTTGCTATTATACTTACATACTTGAAATTAGGTAATATCTTTAAAGTTTGGAAGGAAACAGTGCTTTTTCTTTTTATATGCTCTTACATAAGAATACTTTTTACTTTAATAAACTTGCTTGCCATAAATTTCTCAAAGTGATTTTAGCTGTCACCTATTCTAAACAATATGAAAAGTAAAATTAATTTCTGACAAGAATATGCATTAAATCACTGAAGCCTCAGTACCGTCTATTATGACATCAAGAATTATAACCTGTTAGGAATAGATTAACTTCTTAGACTTTAATCTTTTTAAAAATAAATGCATATGTGCTTTTCTGTTTAGAAAAGTATACTTAGGTTAATTAGAAAATAGGAAAAATGTAATTTGATGTTTTAAAACATTTAAAGTCATTTTACAATTACTTTTTACTCTAAACTTAAAAACACTGTTCAGAAGCAGTAAAATTCTTACCTTAAGATGTAGAGTATCTGAAAGAGTTGAAATTCTGCTGCCTTGCTTTGTAATATAGGGAAGACATTTTTCAAGGATTTCCTCAAAGTAGCATACCTGCTGGAGATACACCTGGCAAAACATTTTTGGTAAGAGAATTTCTTGCCACTAAATAAGGCTTAAATACATGTACTACAGAAGATAGATTTATTTAAACTAAACTATTTAAAATCACTACTCAGAAACACTTAAATTTTATAACAACAGTCTAATTCTTACTTCATAAAACTTTCACTGTGAATGAAAATGTAATTCTTTTTCTTTTTAGTACATATATTCTAAAATGATACAACAGTGATTTCTTTTCAAAATTTTTCAGCTGAACTAGAGAAACAGATAGTTTGGCCTGTTCAGATTTGTTCCATTCATCTTTGAATGTTTCTTCTTGAGCAGGAACATACCTTAAAACTTTTGACTTTATTACCTCAATATTTATTTAAAGTTTACATAAAATACGTTCTTAAAATATTGATGAGAAGAAATAATCTCTTCAATGATAATACTTTGCATTTGATCATATAAATTAAAATTTTAAAGGTTTAGAACTCTACTAAGCAAATCTGTTCTGGGGTTTAGTCTTAATGAAACAGATTTGTTTATTTATATATTTATGTATTTGTACAATTCACTCTTGCTCTGCCAGCTATGTCTAGAAACAGATTAATCATTTGCTTCAGGTGCTTTTACCCCACAAGTCAGAGATTCCCAAGATTCCCAAGATTCCCTTCTTCAACCAGGAGGCGTGGAGCAGCAAGTGGAACCAGCAGAAGGGATCCAGCCACAACAGGCAACCTGGCCTGAGATTGCCCTTTCCTGCCAAAAAACAGTCAGGCTATAAAGAGATACCACTAGGGAGATTCCACCATACTGCCTGACACCAACTAAGAGACACCTGGCAGCCTGAAGGACAGTGTGTAGGTTCATTTATCTACCACCATAGTCAAGATACTGAATAGTTCCATCATACAAGGAATTATACCCACATCCCTTGAACCCCTTTATGCCTACCCCTTGCCACTTATTAATCTGCCCTGTATTTCTAAAAATTTTACTTTGAAATGTTATATATATAGAATCAAATAGAATGATCTATATTCTCACTTGACCTAATTATCCAGAGATGCACTTAAGATGGTGCATGTATCAGTGGTTCATACGTTTATTACTGATGACTACAATTTTATAGTATAAATGTACTATAGTTTGTGTAATCATATACATACTGAAATATGTCTGATAGTTTGTTTTAAAATTTTTTACATCTTTGTTTTTCAAGTACAGTTGACGTTTAATATTATGTTAGTTTTAAGTGTACAACAGAGTGATTAGACATTTATGTAACCTGTAAAATGATCCCCCAACAAGCCTAGCACCCACCTGGCACCATACATAGCTATCACAACATTGTTGACTATATTCCCTATGTTTTACTTTACATCCCCATGACTATTTTGTAACTGCCAATTCGTACTTCTTAATCATTTCGCATTTTACTCACCTGTCCCCCTAACCCCCTTCCCCTCTAGCAGCCATCAGTTTGTTCTCTGTATCTGTTGTTTATATTGTGTTTATTTGTTTTATTTATTTATTTTGTTCTTTAGATTCCACATATAGGTGAAATCATATGCTATTTGTCTTTCCCTGTCTGAGTTATTTCACATTTCATAATATTCTCTAGGTTCATCCATATTGTCATAAATGGTAATATTTCATTCTTTTTATGACTGAGTCATATTCCATTGTGTATATGTATCATTTCTTTTTTATCCAATTGTATATTGATGGGCACATAGACTGTTTCCATATATTGGCTCTTGTAAGTAATGCTTCAGTGAACATAGGAGTGCATATATCTTTTCAAATTAGTGTTTTGGATTTCTTCAGATACATACCCAGAAGTGGAATTGCTGGGTCGTTAAGGGAGCCCAATTTTTAATTTTTTGAGGAAACTCCATACTGTTTTTCATAGTGGCTGTACCAGTCTTCATTCTCACCAACAGTGGTTGAGAGTTCCCTTTTCTCCATATCCTCGCCAACATTTGTTGTTTGTTGATTTATTGATGACAGCCATTCTGACAGGCGTGAGATGATATCTCATTGTGGTTTAAATTCACATTGTTCTGATGACTAGTGACATTAAGCATCTTTTCATATATCTATTGGTCATCTGAGGATGAATGTTTATTTAGGTCTTCTGCCCATTTTTTAATTGCCTTTTGTGCTCTTTGAGGGTAACTCATGTGAATTCTGTATATATTTTGGATATTAACCCCTTAGCAGATACATCACTGGCAAGTATTTTCTTCCACTTAGTAGGTTGTCTTTTTGTTTTGTTGATGATTTTCTTTGCTGTGAAAAAACATTTCAGTTTGATGTAGTCCCATTTATTTCTTCTTTTGTTTCTGTTGCTCAAGGAGATATATAAAAAATTATTAAGAGTATTGTTAGAGAGTTTATGCCTGTATTTTCTTCTTAGAGTTTTATGATTTCAGGTCTTACATTTACATCTTTAACACATTTTGAGTGTATTCTTGTATGTGGTGTAAGAAAGTGGTCTTGTTTCTTACACCATATACATATACATATACATATATCTTCAGTTTTCCAAAACCATTTATTGAATACTTTAGGCAGTTTTTACCCTATTGTATGTATGTTCTTGCCTCCTTTGTCAAATATTAATTTACTATATAAACCTGTGTTTATTTCTGGGTTTTCTATACTATTCCATTGATGTATATGTCTGTTTTTATGCCAATACCATGTTGCTTTTTTTATTGTTATTACCTTGTAGTATAGTTTGATAGTACATGATACCTCCAACCTTGTTCTTATTTCTGAAGATTGCTGTGGCTATTTGGCATCTTTTGTGGTTCCCTATAAATTTTAGGATCTTTTTGTCTTACTTCTGTGAAAAACACCATTGGGATTTGGATGAGGATAGTATTAAATTTGCATACTGCTTTAGGTAATATATATCGATTTTAACACTGTTGATTCTTCCAATCCATTAACACGGAATATCTTTCTATTTCTGTGTGTCTTCATTTTTTTTCAACAGTGTCTTGTAGTTTTCAGTGTATAGGTTCTTCAACTCCTTTGTTAAATATGTTCTAGTTCTGTGGAAAATGCCACACGTATTATGATAGGGATTGCATTAAATCTGTAGATTGCTTTTGGTAGTATGGACATATTAACAGTGTTAATTCTTCCTGTCCATAAGCACAGTATCTATTTTCATTTATTTATATCTTCTTCAGTTTGTAATTTTCTGAGTACAGGGTTGTTGTTTTTTTTCTCTATGGTTAAATTTGTTCTTAACTACTTTATTTTTTTATGCAATTTTAAGTGGGATTGTTTTTCCAAATTTCTCTTTATAGTATTTTGTTATTGGTGTATCAAAACCCAACTGATTTCTTTATATTACTTTTGTATTCTGCTGCTTTACTGAATTCATTTATCACTTCCAACAGTTTTTTGGTAGAATCTTTAGGGTTCTTCATATGTAGTATCATGTCGTCAGCAAATAATGACATTTTATTTCTTCCTTTACAATGTGAATGCCTTAAATTTTTTCTTATCTGATTGCTGTGGCTAGGACTTCCAATACTACAGTTGAATAAAAATAATTAAAGTGGACATTCTTGTTTCTGATCTTAAGGAAAACGCATTTAGTTTTTCATCATTGAGTATGATGTTAAGCTGTGGGCTTGTCATATAAGGTGTTTATTATGTAAGGTATGTTCCCTCTATTGTGACTTTGCTATGAGTTTTTATCCTAAATATACGTTGGATTTTGTCAAAGTCTTTTTCTGTGTCTATTGGTATGATCATGTGATTTTTATTATTCATTTTGTTTATGTGATGTGTAACATTAATTGATTTGCAGATACTGAACCACCTTCGCATCCCAGGAATAAATCACACTTTATCATGGTGTTTTGTCCATTTAATGTATTTTTTAATTTAGTTTGTCAATATTTTGTTGATTTTTGCAACTACATTCATCAGGAATATTAGCCTATAATTTTTTTTGTAATGTCTTTGTCTGATTTTGGAATTAGGGTAATGCTAGCCTTGTAAACTGAACTTGGGAGCCTTCTTTCCTCTTCAGTTTATTAGAACCATTTGAGAAAGATTGGTGTTAATTTTTTGAATGTTTAATAAAATTTACCAGTGAAACAGTTTTGTACAGAACTTTGTTTTTTGGGAGTTTTTTTTAATTACTATTTTATTTTGTTAGTGGTTATTCAGATTTTGTTTCTTCTTGACTCAGTTGTGGAAATTATATGTTTTTAGCAATTTATCCATTTCTTCCAGATTGTCCAATTTGTTGACATATAATTATTCATAGTTATTTTCTTATAATCTTATATATTTATATGGTGTCATTTGTC
Source organism: Mormoops blainvillei (assembly GCA_004026545.1). Lineage (NCBI taxonomy): Eukaryota > Metazoa > Chordata > Mammalia > Chiroptera > Mormoopidae > Mormoops > Mormoops blainvillei. Next base: position 253,121 of record PVJD01001360.1, on the reverse strand, counting down.
ACTTCTCTTTTACTTCTGATTTACTTGGGTCCTTTTTCTTTCTTGATGAGTCTGTTTAAAGTTTGTCAATTTTGTTTATCTTTTCAAAGAACCAGCTCTTGGTTACATTGATCTTTTGTATTTTTTTTAACTCTATTTTGTCCATTTCCACTCTGATCTTTATTTTATTCCTTCTACTAACTTTGGGCTTTCACTTTACATTTTTAGTTCCTTTAGGTGTAATGTCAGATTATTTATTTGAGATTATTCTTATTTCTCGATGTAGCCTGTATTGCTATGAATTTATCTCTTAGAATTGCTTTGATGCATGACTCATGGATTTGGGGGTTGTTGTGTGTTCTTTTCATTTGGTTAAAGATATCTTTCATTTCTTCCCTTATCTCATTTTTAACCCATTTATTGTTTAGTGGCATGTTATTTAACCTTCATGTGTTTATGTGTTTTTTCAGGGTATTTTTTTTTCTTATAATTGATTTCTAGTTTTATACCATTGTGATTGGAGAAGAGCTTGATATGATTTCTTAAACTTATTGAGACTTGTTTTGTGTTCTTACACATAGTCTACCCTGGAAAATGTCCCATATGTCCTTGAAAAGAATGTATATTACTTGTTTTGGGTAAAATGCTCTAAAAATAACAATTAAATTCATCTGGTCTAATGTATAATATAAGGTCATTGTTTCCTTGTTGATTTTTCATCTGGATGATTATCCATTGATTCTAGTCTGTGTTAAAGTCTGCTACAATTACTGTTACCTTTTATGTCCATCAATATTTTTTTCTATATTTTGGTGCTTACATTGGATGCATAAATGTTTATAAGGGTGTATCCCCTTATAGGATGGATATCTTTATCATTATGAAATGCCCTTATTTGTCCCTTCTTATAGACTTTGCTTAAAGTCTCTTTTGTCTGATATAAGTATTGCTATCCCAGCTATTTTTGTTGTTGTCATTTGTATGAAATATTTTTTCCATCCCTTTACTTTCAGTTTGTGTGTGTCTTTTGATCTGATGTGGCTCTCCCGTGCACAGCATATGTATGGATCTTTTTTTACCCATTCAGCCACCCTGTCTTTTGATTGGTGCATTTAATCTATTTACATTTAAAATAAGTATCGGTTGGTTGTAATTCTTGCCATTTTATTATTCATATGTTTTATCTTTATTTTTTCTTAAAGACTTTTTTAACATTGCTTGTAATACTGTTTTGGTTGTGAGGAACTCCTTTAGCATATTCTTGTCTGGGAGGATCTTTATCTGTCCTTTTTTTCTTTTTTTGTTTAACTTGGTACTGAAAGAGCCGTACATTTAAAATATGTAAAGAACAAAGTAGTTCAAAATTTTCTCCACTTCTGACTTGCTGGAGTTCAAACGTGACATGCTGGTCTTCATTGAAGCTCTTTCCTAATGGACCACTGAAACATGATCTTTCACTGCTTCCTTCATATTTCTTTAAATTACTTGTATTGGGATGACATTGGTTCACAAAACCATACAGGTTTCAAGTGTACAATTCAACAAAGCATTATCTGCACACTGCATTGTGAGCACATCACCTCAAGCCAAGTCTCTTTTCATTACCATTTTCTCCCACTTTACCCACCCTCACCTACCCCCTACCCCCTTTTCCGTGGCTGTCACCACACTATTGCCTGTGTTTATGTGTTATATATATTTATGTTTTTTTTCCTTAATCCCTTCACCCTCTTTTGTCCAGTCCTCAAAATCCCCCCACCCCTGCCGACAGCTGACAGTCTGTTCCATGTATCACTTAGATTCCACGTATTAGATCATATGATATTTGCCTTTCTCTGACTGGCTTATTTTACTTAGCATAATAATCCCCAGGTCTATACATACTGTCCCCAAAGGTAGGCATTCTTTCCTTTATTCCTGCTGTGTAGTATTCCATTGTTTAAATGTACCATAGCTGTTTTATCCACTTATCTACTGATAGGTACTTGGACTATTCCCAGATATGGTTAAGAACTCTGCAGTGAACATAGGGATGCATATATTCTTTCCAATTGCTGTTTTAGATTTCTTCAGGTTTATTCCCAGAAGTGGGATCTCTGGGTCAAAAGGCAGTTCTAGTTTTATTTTTTGGGAAACTCCATACTGCTTTCCACATTGGCTGTACCAGTCTGCATTCTCATCAACAGTGCACAAGGGTTCCCTTTTCTCCACAACCTCACCAGCAATTGTTTGTTAGTTCATTGATGATAGCCTTCTCTTGGGCATGGAGTGATATCTCATTGTGGTTTTAATGTGCATTTTTCTGATGATTAGTGATATTGAGCATTTTTTTCATGTATCTGTTGGCCATCTGTGTGTCTGTCAATCTTTGGAGAAGTGTCTATTCAGGTCTTTTGCCTATTTTTTAAATGGTTGTTTCTTTTCTTGGTGTTGAGTTGTTTCAGTTCTTTGCATATTTTGGAATTTAACCCCTTATCAGATGTATCATTGACAAATATTTTCTCCCATTCAGTTGGTTCCCTATTCATTTTGTTTATGGTTTTTTTTTATTTCTTTGCTAAAACATTTTAGTAAATTTAAACAAGGAGGTAAAAGACCTATACTCAGATAATTATGAGATTCTGAAAAAAGAAATTGAGGAAGATACAAATAAGTAGATGCATGTACCATGTTCATGGATAGGAAAGTTAACATCATTAAAATATCCCTACTACCCAAAGCAATCTACAGATTCAGCACAATTCCTATGAAAATGCCAATGACATTATCTCATAGATCTAGAACAAATATTCCAAAAATGACCCCAAATAGACTCAGCAATCTTGAGAAAGAAAACCAAAGTTGGATATCATACTACCTGATATCAAATTTTGCTACAAAGCCATAGCAATCAAAACAATATGGTATTAGCACAAGAACAGGCATGTAAATTAGTGGGACAGAATAGAGGGCACAGAAATAAACTGGTTACTTTATGGTCAATTATTGACAAAGGAGATAAGAATATATAGTGCAGTAAAGCCTCTTCAATAAACAGTGAGAAAAATGGACAGATAACATGAAAAAAAATTAAACTAGACAACCAATTTATACCACACACAATAACTCAGAATTGATTAAAGACTTAATGGTAAGTCTCAAAACCATAAAAATTGTAAAAGAGAACATAGGCAATAAAATCTCAGACATCTCTTGTAGCAATATTTTTGCCAATATATATTTTTGGTCAAGGGAAAAAAAGGAAAAAAATAAACAAATGGGACTGCTTCAATCTTTATCTGTCCTTTGATTCTAAATGATAGTCTCACATATTTGAGTAATCTTAGTTGTAGGTCCTTGCTTTCATCTCTCTGAATATTTTGTGCCAATCTCTCTCTCCTTTAAAGTTTTGGTTGAGAAATCAACTGAAAGTTTTATGGAAGCTCTCTTTTAGGTAACTACTTTTCTCTTGCCACTTTTAAGATTCTCTCTTTGTCATTAATCTTTGGTGTTTTAATTATAATTTGTCTTGGTGTGGGTCTCTTTGGGTTCATTTTGTTTGGGATTCTCTGAGCTTTCTGGACTTGTATGTCTATTTCTTTCCCTAGGTTATAGGAGTTTTCTGTCATTTTTTTCAAATAGGTTTTCAATCCCTTGCTCTCCCTCCCTTCTCCTTCTGTTACCCCTATGATGTGAACATTGTTATGCTTGATGTTGTCCCAGAGGTTCCTTAACGTGTCCTCGTTTGTTTTTATTCTTTTTTTTTCTCATACTTATTTGGTGTTTTCTGTTACCTTGTCTTTGAAATTGTTGATTCAGTCTTCTCCTTCATCAGATCTACTCTTTTTCTAGTGTATTCTTTACTTTAGTTATTGTATGCTTTATTTCTGACTGCTTCTTTTCTAGGGTTCCTACATTATGTTTTATGTTTACTTTCACTGTTGAAGTCCTTACTGAGTTCTTCTATTCTTCTGAGTTCATTGAGCATCTTTATAACCAGTGTTTGGAACTCTGTATCTGGTACATTGCTTGCCTTCATTTTGTTTAGTTCTTTATCTGGAATTTTGTCCTATTTCTTCACTTGGGACATGTGTTTTTTTTTTGCTTGTTTTTTGTTTTTTGTCTCCTTGTTTTGTCTACCTCTCTGTATTTGTTTCTATGTAATAGATAGATATGCTACCTTTCCTGGTCTTGGCAGGGTGACCTTATTTAGTCAATATCCTGTGAGGCCAGGTAGCGCAGCCTCCCTGGTCACCTCAGCTGGGTGCTCCAGGAATGTCCGTTGTGTGGGTTTTGTATGCCCTCCTTTTGTAGTTGGGCCTTGATTGCTGTTGTCATATCAGTGGGTGGAGTAGCCACTCAGGCTGGCTGGCTTTGAGAATTATCCACAGTTATCCACAACCACAGCATATAAGCTGCATGCAGGGTCTCACTCCATGGAGTGGTATTTGACCCATTAAGGCCGAGTGTCTACTGAGACCATCTTTTGGGCATGCTGCTTGTGAAGCTCATCAGGTAGTGCTCCTATTGTGGTCTGAAACCAGCCTCTTTATGTGTTGTTTCTGGGGCCTCTTCCTAGGGTCTCAGTTCCAGACCAAGGTTAGTCATTGCCAGTGCCTCACCCACAACTACCTGGTATATACTATGAAGTGATTTGACAGTTGGTACTGCCTGTGCTGGACCTAAAATGTATGGGAGAGGCTGTGCTGCAAAGCAAGGCTGGCTGTCACCAGCGCCAGACCTTTTTCTGCTCAGCAAGAGGCATAGTACATGCCAAGGCCAGTCACCATTGGCCTGGGGTCTGTGGGTCTTTGATAGTTTTTAGGAAAATCTACCATGCAAACCAAGGCCATCTGCCTGTGATGAGCAGCTGCTATAAGACACATGGGCAGTTCATGAGCTGGCATGGGTGGGGTCTCTGGGAGTCACCAGGGTGGGGTGAACAACCAGGTTAATGTAGATTCAGATTTGGTGTCCATCTATCCCTACAGTCTATGTTGGGGGAGTGCTCAGCATAGGAACAATGGTGGCTGCCTGTGCTTGCAGGCTGTGTGGGAGTAGGGCTCAACACAGGAACAGTGGCATCTGTTCCTCCAGCCCTTGCCCTGAAACCACGCAATTCAGTTTCTCTCCATATGTTCCTGCTACCTTTTGATCTGCTCTCCCTTGTTTTTAGCTTTGGGTGAGTGTCAATGAGTGAGTACACTTGTATATGTACAGACCCAATAAGTACACACCTGGGTTTCCAAAACCCAGCTCTCTAGATCTCCCAGATAGAGTCTTTCCTGATTTTCACATCCAGATGTTATGGGGAACTCCTCTTTCTGGCACTGGTGCCCTGGGCTGGAGCTGGGACCCCTCATTTCTCAACCACAACACATGAGTGTGGTACCAGCCCATTTTTCATCTCTACCCTCCTACCAATCTCGATGTGTCTTCTTCTTGATATCCTTAGTTACAGGTGTTGATTCATCTGGCCGTCAGATGGTTCTACAGGGTGATTGTTCTGTAATTTAGATATAATTTTTGTGTTGTCATGAAAGTAGGTGAGCACAGGGTTTACCTCCTATTCCACTTTGACTGGAAGTCATTCTGGCTTTTGTTTTTTTAACCACCAAGTTTTGGGAGTTCTTTATATATTCTAGATGGTAATCATTTGTTGAGTATGTGGTTTGCAAATAATTTTTTCCAATAGCTGCTTTTTTCATCCTCTCCACACAGTCCTTCTCATAGGAAAAGTTTTTAATTTTGTTAAAGTCTACTTTATTAGTTTTTTCCTTTTATGGATCACATGTTAGTATCAAGTCTGAGAACTCGGGAGGCTAAAGACTCTCCACTATGCTTTTTTTAAAAGGTTTTATAGCTTTACTTTTTATGTTTAAATCCACAATCTGTTTTGGTTTATTTTTGTACAAGGTTTGAGATTTAAGTCAAGGCCTTTCTTTTCTTTTCCTTCCCTTCCTTCCTCCCTTCCTCCCTTCCTTCTTTCCTTCCTTCCTTCCTGCCTTCCTTCGTTCCCTCCCTCCGTCCCTCCCTCCCTTCTTCCCTCCCTCCTATGGATATTCACTTGTCTCAGCATCATTTTTTTGGTAAAGCCTATTATTTTTCAGGTATTTGTATTTGTAGTTTGTTTTTTCAAAAAGGAACAACGAATAGGTGGGACAGCCCTGGCCAGGTAGCTTAGTTGGTTACAGCATCATCTCAATATACCAAGATCGTGGGTTTGATCCCCAGTCAGGGCACATATAAGAATAAACCACCACCTTTCCTCTCTCTGCCTAAAATTTAAAAAAAAATTTTTTTTTAATGAGTAGCCCAGAATAGGTGAGACAAATAGATATAGGATTTAAATTAATAATATTAATACTGTGTTAAATGTAAATGGTCTAAGCACACCAATTAAAAGGCAGAGATTGTCAAAAAAATTAAGGTCCAGTTCTGTGCCCTCTACAAGAAACCAATTGTAAACATAAAGACATAAATAAGTTGAAAGTATGAATCAAAAGATTAGGTACCTAGGTGGAACTGAGAATAATTCTAAGATTTGTATTGTGGTTGATTAGGTAGTTGATAATACAGTTAACCAAAGAGGATATTGAAAAAGTCATAGCTGATTGGTGATGAAGGTAATGAATTCATGTGAATATTTAGTCATTTTAATATTTGAAATGTTTACCACATGTACATGTGGAGATATCTAGTTGGAAATAATGGATCTGGAACTTAAAAGAGTAGTTGTAGTCGGAATGTAGATTTAAGAGTAATATAGATATAATTAAAGCAACGATTGTGCCTCAACCATATATATTGCCAAGAGGATCCCAAGGAATACCAGTATTAAAAAAGTAGTGAAGTTAATAGGAAGAACTGTCAGAAATGTCAAGTCCTGCCCCAAATTTTCTATTCTAGTTTCCATTTGCAAGGCAAGATGGTCTTACAGTAATTTGGCTTAAGATAGTACAAAAACATTTCCTGTAATATGAGTCCAATAACAATCCTTAAAATAACCAGAAAACAATAGCAATTCCTGTCTTCCACTTCCCTTGTTGTTAATTTTTTATTAGCACTGGAGACCTTGGACTTACTTGGATAATCAGGTTCTCTTTTAGGAACATCTTGACTTAATAGCCTTTAAGTCTTTTACTTTCTGGAAAAGTTCATGCTTGCTTTTAAAATCTATTTAATTATGATAGATGTAGGGTAGACTGACAGCTTCTACTCTTTCTATCCATATTACTTATTCAGTGTGATTTATACTGATCTTGCTGACAGAGTCAGGTTCCCTTCACAAGATTAAGTGGCAAAGCAGTGAAGTATTGTCCAAAGAGTGATTATACTGACAGTTAATGTAAGAAAATATATAATGACATAAGGCAGCATGGCCGAGTCCAAGAGAAAACTGCTGTCTGAGTCCTGGATAGAAATAGGACTCAGGCAGCAGTTGCAAATATTAAGTGCACACTAAATAGGCTTTTTTTTTTTACAGTTAAAAAATCATTTGCTCTATTAGTTATCTCTTCTGTGTGAGAACTTACCCCAAAATTTAGCAGCTTAGAACAACTACCATTTATTGTCTCGTATAATTTCTGAAGGTTAGGAATCTGGGAATGGCTTGGCTGTGTGGTTTTGGCTCTGGCTCTCTCAGGAGAGATCTTCAAGTTTGCAGCCAAGATTTCAGTCAGTTTAAAGCTTTACTGAAATTGGAGAATCTGCTTCTAGGTTTATTCACAGATTCTTGGATGTTGGCAGCCCTCACTTCTTCACTGGCTGTTGGTCAGAGACTTCCTTTTTTTGCCACATGAACTTCTCTGTAGATTACTAACTATTTGGCACTGCTTTCCCCCAAAGCGAGAGATCCTAGAGAGAGAAAGTGCCTCAGATGGAAACTGCAGGTATTTTATAAGCTAATCTCAGAAATGATATGCCTTCGGTTCAGCTGCATGCCATTGCCACACAGTCTAACCCTGGTACAATATAGGAGGGATCTATACAAGGGTGTAAATACCCAGTGGCAGGAATTATGGGGGTTATTTTGGAGGCTAGCTGCCACAGTTGATATTTAGTATCAATTAGAAAGCAAATTATATTTTTTATTTTCTTCTTCTGCTATATTTTCTTTGCTTTGCTATATTTAATTTAACCCATGATACAACTATGTCGTATAACAGTCTAGAAATATTTATTGAGTGTCCATTGTATGGGAGGCACTGGATTTTTAAGAACTCTCTAAAGTCCTACCTGGTCCTTTTTAGTCACCTGCTTAAAATCCTTCATTGAGTTTATCTTGTTCTTTCCTCGCTAAGCAATCTGTTTTACCTTATGAAATAAATTATTTCTTTCTATATATAATATGTGATATAAGAGTTTATATTACAGGGGTAGGTCTGAGCACTTTGGATTTACCATCCTATTTAATTGTCAAAACAGTCCTATGAGGATTATAACTGAGCTATGTCAAATTTTTCTATCTTATTTTACATAACGTTTTTTCTTTAGGACTCAGCTCAAGCATAGCCTCTTCCAAGTTTTTATTCATATTAGTTGTCCTTCTCTTGATTTCTGTGGTGCCCTGTATAACATTGTCACTCTGTACTGCAACTTTTAAGTTATTTATTTCCTTTTTTAGATTAGAAACTGTAGCCTAGGGGTTAAAAAAAAGGGCTCTGGAGTCAGAAAGCTTGGGTCCAAATCCTGGGTCCATCACTTACTAACTGACTTTGGGCAATGTACCCTTAGCCTTCCTTTCTTCATTTGTAAAATAATGTGGAAAAAAAATAGTATTTCCCTCCTAGAGTTTGTTGTGACAATGAAATACAAAGTGCTTGGTGCTATGTTTGGCATTCAGTAAATGTTATCACTAAAGCCCTTGAGGGCAGAATTACTAAATGCTTATTATGTGCCATGTAGTACACCAAGCCTTTGTATAGATTATATTATTTTATTCTCATAGTGGCCCTGCATTGGTAGGCACTATCATTAGTGCTATAGCCTTAGTGTCTCTGGTGCCTGTCCAGAGTGTGAGTGCTTGTCGAATGGATGAGTAAATGAAAATAGATTGAACTGTAGCCAGTGGAGCTAATTATAGGAAAACACAACAACATGGAAACTTGGTTAAAAGCATGACAATATGAAAAAAGACTGAAAAACAAAATAAGCAAATAAACATGACTTTCATTGTAGTATATTGGCTAACAGCTCAAATTCTAGTAATAGGTTGACTTGTGTTTGAATTCCTTCTCTCCACCATTTACTAGTCATATCACATGGGGTAAATAACTTCTGTGTTTTAGGTTCTATGTCTGTAAAATGGGGATAATAATATCTATATTACAGACTTATTGTGAGGATTAAATGGAAATAATGTATGATGTAAAATGTTTAGCAAAGAATCTAACATGCTTAATAAGCATTACCTAGTTCTATTGCAAAGTTGAGAAAATCATGAAGACAGAATTTTGGTAGTGAAGGAAATAAAATAGGGTTATGAAGTATGTGCTATTGACTTTGAATCATTGATCATAGTTATCAAGATTAGGCATGATAGAAATATCAGAGTTGTTGTTATAGTGCAGTACCCTTGCTGATCAACATCCAGTTTTTGCTGTGGGTCTGATATAAAGATAAAAATTTGTTCTCATAAGCTAAAGTTAATGAAATATTTCTAATATTCTGCCATGTTACCCTATTATCACTTCTGCCCAAATGCCGGGAAATGAAAAAAGTCTTCTGCCAATTGTTGAATATGTTTGATTGTGGGTACTTCTGAGTTTCACAATAGAAACTGTACTTTTTATACCTGACTGATCTCAAATTTTCCTGGGTTAATAATATTCTAGAAAATAGAATTTGGGGACTGGTTGAAAGAATGCCTTTTGAAACCTAAGAAGGCAAGAAATGCAGTTGTTACAATATTGCCATTTAAGAAAAGATAGTGAGTCACTTTTCAGAAATTTATATCAGAATTAGAAAAATACAGTTAGCCGTTCTTAAGGTAAAGACGAAGGGTGTGTGTGTGTGTGTGTGTGTGTGTGTGTGTATGAATGGGAGAGAGAGGTGGCAGGGATAGGGTGGGAGGAAGCTAGAATGATAGAACTGCATCAAATGTAGATATTCTCCCTTCCTGGACATATCAGAATCTTGAGGTTTGAAGAAAAAACCTGCCATGTGTGTTTAATAAAACTTCTTTGGGGACTCTGATACATGCTGCACTCTTGCTAGATTACAACCTCTATTAGAAAGTAGGAATTTACCTTATAAAATAGAATTGAAAACTAAAGTCAGGTGTTCTAGAAAATATTAACCTTTTTTTGGAGTTCTGGGACAGAAGTAGTTAGAATTTGAGAGGCAACTTGAGCTATGTTCTGTTAGACAAAGAGGAAGGAAGTTGGAAATGAGCAAGACATCATTCTTCTATGTATAATTTTGCAAGACATTGTTCTTCTATGTACAATTTTGTGTAGATTGGGCCCTGTTAATTTTTATTTACTTATGGATGGATAGTTAATTAAAATTTCTTTTTATATTTTTTCCACATATTTTTATGCATATGTATAGCCTTATGGGAACATGACCCAAAGTTTATTTTTTTCATTAAAATTTAGTATTTTGTCTTTATGTATAAAGACTGGGTTAAGACTGGGCCTGCTTTGTGCTTTTTTTTTTTTTTTTCATTGCATCAAAGAATTCATGATCAGAGGTCAGACTCAATATTAATCCTATGATTTGTTTTAAATAACAACCATTGTTTCAAAATGTAATTGCTCTCACAGGTATAGATTTCCTTGTAAGGGGAAAAAAAGAAACATTTTTCAGACTTGCTTAACCTTTCATTTTTAAAAATTTAATGTATTCATTAAAAAAATTAAAGGAGCTTTAAAAGCAAGCTCAACAGATAAGGATCAGAGAAAGCAATTGTAAATTTATTTTAAATGCACATCTTTATGTGTGAGAAAGGAATGACTTCATATTGTAATATTCAAAGTTTACTTATTAAAAAATGTATGCCCTGGCTGGTGTAGCTCAGTGGATTGAGCATCGGTCTGTGAACCAAAGTATCTCCGGTTTGATTCCCCAGTCGGGGCACACGCCTGGTTTGCGGGCCAGGTCTCCAGTAGGGGACGCGCGAGAGGCAAATACACTGATGTTTCTCCCCCTCTCTTTCTCCCTCCCTTCCCCTCTGTCTAAAAATAAAATAAATATAATCTTTTAAAAAATGCATAGAAGAAGAAAAGTATCCTGTAGGCATTCTAAGTATGACCTAGATCATTGACAGTCTAGAGTTGAAATTAATCTCTAGAGCTTCTGAACACCTATAACACCTAAAGACATACCACAGTTTAACAATGCTTGTTTGAACACAAAATTTTAGTATAATAGTTTAAAAGTCAATTTTATTACTTTATAGTTATTTTGTAGATTTTTTTCGTTGAAGTCAACTTGTCATGGCTATACCGATGTGATAAAACTAAATCATGGCAGGAGAACCTTGTGTTACCTTTACAGGTGAAGTCACTATTGTACCCATATCTGCCCACCATTGATTTTAAGAGTCTGGGGAAAGAATGGCCATGGGGGTTTCCAAAACAAGAGCAGGTACAGAAATGGTAATGTGTGCATATCAACAAAAATTGATTACCATGATCCTAGGTCCAACTAATAAGCCTATTTCTATTAGCTCAGATCTTGTTCGTTTTTCAGAATTTAAGGATTATGGAATTCTGGAAATTTGGAGTAGATCCACCTAGAAGTAGACACAGCCAAGCCCAAGAACAGTGAAATCCTTCAGTAACGTTGGCTTCAATTTCTAAGTTCCTTTTTTTTCCTGAAAACAATATAAAGTTCAGTCATTAAAAAAATTTTGTCACAAAATTTTTGGCACTATGAGTAGGTTAAACCTACCATGATATTTGACGACATGGAATAATATATCATGGGTAAAGGGTACTAGCTAGATTCCCATAGGCAAAAATCTGGTGATCTGATTCTCTGGTATAGAGGCCCTGGTTAAGAGGTAGGAATTATTTGAGGAAAAAGACTTTCTGATAATTTAATCAAGGGATATATTTCTTTTTTTTGTTTTTTACTTCTTTACAAATCCTAGTCATCAGCATTATTAATAGATAATTTGATGATACTTCACTTCAGAGGACAATCATGTTTATTCTCATCTTTGAATTTCAGTCTACCCTTCGCACGATTTTCTGTTCAGTCATAATCGTCTCTTCCTTCAATGTTTTGCAGAACTTCACTGAAATTTCGTAATAATCAGACATGCTAACTTCCTTCCATGAACTTTCATACCCTATTCCTCTTTTAATGTCTATTTTACACATTATATTATTTCCCTTTATAATATTAATTTCTTCTAATATATAAATTTTTTAAATTTTTTTTCTTTTTTTTTCTTTCTCTCCTTTATTCCCCTCTGCCCTGCATGCTACCTCCCACCAGCATTCCCCTGCTTAGTTCATGTCCATGGGTTGTACATATAAGTTCTTTGGCTTATCCCTTTCCTATGCTGTTCTTAACTTCCCCCTGTCTATTTTATACCTACCACTTATGCTTCTTTACCCGTGTACCTTTAACTCCATTCTCCTCCCCTTCCCCACTGATAACGCTCCATGTGATCTCCATTTCTGAGATTCTGTTCCTGTTCTAGCTGTTTGCTTAGTTTGTTTTGTTTTTGTTCTTTAGATTCAGTTACCGATGGCTGTGAGTTTGTTATCATTTTTCTATTCGTATTTTTTATTGTCTTTTTTTCCTGAGATTAGTCCCCTTAATATTTCATTTAATAAGGACTTGGTGATGATGAACTCCTTTAACTTTACTTTATCTGGGAAGTACTTTATCTGCCCTTCCATTCTTACGATAGCTTTGCCGGATAGCACCACCTGGTCTGCCAACCACTGCCTTGCCCACCGTGGTCCACCAGCTAACACCTTGCCACATCCTCTCTGCCCCGGCTACCTGTCTCCACCCCTCCTACTGGTCTGAATGAATGTTTCTTCTTTAACTCCTTGATTGTCAGACTTCCATACAGTTAAATTTTCTGACAATTTTGGTTATTTTTTGTTTTTAAATTTGTTATTGTCCTTCTTTTGGTTGTGCGAGAAGACAAAGTATGTCTACCTACACCTCCATCTTGACCAGACGTCTCTAGATCTAAATTTTTATTCTTTTTGTAAATATTCATATTAGGTATCCTGGTCTCAGACTTTTGGTTAGAAGAGGATCTTTTCTTGGGATTAGGAACAGTTACTTTCCCCCAGTGTTTAGAGTAAATTAAACAAATGATGAATCTTCAAGGTTTTATTATGACTATTAGATAGAAAGAAACCATCATTTGATATATGTACTGTGGCCATTGAAAATAGCGCTGATAGGAGTGGATTTTATTTATTTATTTATTTATTTATTTATTTATTTATTTATTTATTTATTTTCGTTAGCATGTAAAACGATTTTACTTTATTTTTAAAATATTTTATTGATTATGCTAGTAAGTTGTCTCATTATTTTCTCCCCATTATCCCCTCTGCCCTGCACCCCATCCCATCATCTCCACATCAACATTTTCCTGCCACCACTTTCCCCAGCCCCACACCTCCCTGCCTCCCACCATCAAATCTTCCCCCATTTGGCTTTGTCAATGGGTCCTTTATGCATGTTCTTTGATGACCCTTCCCCTCCTTTTCCCCTGTTATCCCACTCCCTCCTCCCCTCTGTTTATTGTCAGATTTTTATTTCAATGTTGCTGGTTATATATTGCTTGCTTGTTTATTTTGTTGATTAGGTTCCACTTACAGGTGAGATCATATGGTATCTGTCTTTCACTGCCTGGCTTATTTCACTGAGCATAATACTCTGCAGTTCCATCCATGCTACTGCAGAGGTTAGTAGCTCTGTCTTTCTTTCTGCTGCATAGTATTCCACTATGTAAATGTACCATACTTTTTTTGATCCACTCATTTACTGTTGGGCACTTAGGTCGCTTCCAATTCTTGGCTATTGTAAATTGTGCTGCTATGAATGTTGGGGTGCATAAGTTCTTTTGAGCTGGTGTTTCAGGATTCTTAGGGTATAATCCCATCAGTGGAACTGCAGGGTCAAAAGGCAGTTCCCATTTTTAGTTTTTTTGAGGAAATTCCAAACTGTGTTCCACAGTGGCTGCACCAGTCTGCATTCCCATCAACAGTGCACTAGGGTTCCCTTTTCTCCACAACCTCTCTAGCACTCATTGTTTGTTGATTTGTTTATGATGGCCATTCTGGCTGGTGTGAAGTGGTATCTCATTGCGGTTTTAATTTACATCTCTCTGATGGCTAGTGATGCTGAGCATCCTTTCATATGTCTCTGGGCCCTGTGTATGTCCTCCTTGAAGAAGTGTCTGTTCAGGTCCTTTGCCCATTTCTTAATTGGGTTGATTGTCTTCCTGGAGTGGAGTCATGTGAGTTTTTAAAATATTTTGGAAATCAAACCCTTCTCTGAGGTATCATTGGCAAATATATTTCCCCATACAGTTGGTTCCCTTTTCATGTTGCTGATCTTTTCTTTAGCCATGCAGAAGCTTCTTATTTTGATGAAGTCCCACTAGTTTATTCTTTCCTTTATGTCCCTTGCTCTAGGGGACATAATGGTGAAAACATTGCTGCGTGGAATATCTGAGATTTTCCTGCCTATGTTCCCCTCTAGGACTTTTATGCTGTCACGACTTACATTTAAGTCTTTTATCTATCTTGAATTTATTTCTGTTTGTGGTATAAGTAGGTGGTTGAATTTCATTTTTTTGCATGTAACTGTCCAGGTCTCCCACACCATTTGTTGAAGAGGCTATTTTTACTCCATTGTGTGCTTCTGCCCCCTTTGCTGAAATTTAATTGACCATGGAGACATGGGTTTATTTCTGCGCTATCTTGTTCCATTGATCTATATGCCTGTTCTTATGCCAGTACCAGACTGTTTTGATTACAGTGGTGGCTTTTTAATGTAGTTTGAAACCAGGCATTGTGATCCCTCCTACTTTGTTCATCTTTCTCAAAATTACTGTGGCTATTTGGAGCATTTATGATTCCATGTAAAATTTTTAATGTTTTTTCTATATTTGTGAAATTTGTCATTGGTATTTGAATAGGCATTGCGTTGACTCTATAAATTGTTTTGGGTAGTACAGACATTTTAATATTAATTTTTCCAATCCTTGAACATGGTATATGCTTCCATTTATTTGTGTCTTCCTTACTTTCTTTCTTCAGTGTCCTGTAGTTTTCTGAGTACAGGTGTTTAACATCCTTGGTTAAGTTTATTCCTAGGTACTTTACTTTTCTTGTTGCTATAGTAAATGGAATTTTCCCCTGATTTCTGATATTAATATTTCACTGTTGGTGTACACAATGCCTTCAGTTTCTGAATATTCATTTTGTATCCTGCTGTTTTGCCAAATTCACTTATTAGGTCAACTTTTTTTTTATGGAGTCTATGGGTTTTTCTATGTACACTATCATATTATCTGCAGACAGTGACAATTTTACTTCCTACTTTCCAATTTGAATGCCCTTTATTTCTTTTTCTTGTCTGATGTCTATGGCTAGGACTTTTAATACTATGTTGAATAGAAGTGTTGAAAGTGGACATCCTTGTCTTGTTCCTGATCTTAGTAGGAAAGCTTTTGGTTTTTTCCCATTCGGCATTATGTTGAATGTAGGTATCTCATATATAGGCTTTATTATGTTGAGGCACGCCCCTTATATTCCCACTTTGCTGAGTGTTTTTATCATAAATTGGTGCTGTACTTTATCAAATGCTATTTCCACCTCTATTAATAGGATCATGTGATTTTTGTCTTTCCTTTTGTTTATGGGATGTATTACATTTATTGATCTGAGAATATAGTATTATGATTGCATCCTTGGGATGAATCCCACTTGATCATGGTGGATGATATTTTTAATATATTGCTGGATGCAGTTTTCCAATATTTTGTTGAGGATTTTAGCGTCTATGTTCATTAGCAATATTGACCTGTAGTTTTCTTTTTGTTGTTGTTGTTGTGTCTTTATCTGGTTTTGAGATTAGGATGACACTTGCCTCATAAAAAGAGTTTGGGTGTCCTTCCTCTTCTTGGATTTCTTGGAATAGTCTGAGAAGGACAGGGGTTAGCTCTTCCTTAAATATTTTGTAAAATTCTCCTGTGAAACCCTCTGGTCCAGGGCTTTTGTGTGCCACAGGTTTTTTGATTACTGCTTTGATTTCACCAGCTGTTATCAATGTGTTCAGGCTTTCTGCTTCTTCATTCAGTTTTGAAAGATCATATATTTTTTTAGAAATTTGTCCACTTCACCCAGGTTTTCAAATTTCTTGGCATATAATTGTTCATAGTAATTTCTTACAATCCTTTGTATTTCTGTGGTATCAGTTGTAATTTCTCCTCTTTCATTCCTGATTTTATTTATTTGGGTCCTCTCCTTTTTTTCTTGATGAGTCTGCTTAAAGGCTTATCGATTTTGTTTGTCTTTTCAAAGAACCAGCTCCTGGATTTATTGATCCTTTGAATTGTTCTTTTAGTCTCTGTGTCATTCAGTTCTGCTCTGATCTTGATTCTTTCCGTCTGTCTGCTCACTCTGGGCTTTATTTGTTATTGTTTCTCCAGTACTTGTAGACGTAGCATTAGGTTGTTTATTTCAAATGTTTCTATCTTTTTTAGGTAGGCCTGTATTGCTAGACCTGAGAAGACTTTCTTCTCAGGATTGCCTTCACTGTGTCCCATAGGTTTTGGACTGTTGTATGTTCATTTCCATTGTTTCCAGAAAGTTTTTGATGTCTTCTTTGATGTCATTATTGATCCATTCATTGTTTAATAATATGCTATTCAGTCTCCATGAGCTTGAATGTTTTTAAGTTTTTACCTTGAGCTTGGTTTCTAGTTTTAAGCCTTTGTGGTCTGAGAAAATGCTTGTTACGATTTCAATTTTCTTAAATTTCTTGAGGCTTTTTTTGTGTCCCGTCATTTGGTCTATCTTTGAAAATGTTCCATGTGCGTTTGAAAAGAATGTGTACTTTGCTTCTTTAGGATGAAAATTTCTGTATACATCAGTTAGGTCCATTTGATCTAATGTATTGTTCAGTTCCATAATATCCTTGTTGATTTTTTTGTTTTGATCTATACATTGTTGACAGTGGGATCTTAAAATCCCCTAGTATAAGTGTGTTGCTGTCTATATCTTTCTTGAAGTCATCCAGGATTTTCCTTATGTATTTGGACGCTTCTATATTGGGTGCACATAGGTTTACAATGCTTATGTTTTCTTGATGTATTCTTCCTTTGAGTATTATGAAAGGTCCTTCCATGTGTCTTTTTATGTCCTTTGTTTTGAAGTCTATTTTGTTTGATATAAATATTGCTACCCCAGCTCTTTTTTTCCTTTCCATTTGCTTGGAATATATTTTTCCAACCCTTTACTTTCAGTCTGTGTAGGTCTTTTCTTCTGAGTTGGGTCTCTTGTAGGCAGCATATGTGTGGTCATGTTTTCTTATCTATCCAGCTACTCTATGTCTTTTCATTGGAGCACTTAATCCATTTACATTTAAAGTTGTTATTGATAGGTACTTATTCATTTTGTCCCTTTGTACTTGTGTCCCTCTCTCTGTCACTCTTTTTCTTAATCTCTTAAAGCAGTCCCTTTAACATATCTTGCAGTGCCGGTTTGGTAGAGGTGTATACTTTTAGCCTTCTTTTGTCTGGGAAACTCCTTATTTCACCTTCCATTTTAATTGAGAACCTTGCTGGGTAGAGTGGTCTTGGTTGCAGGCCTTTGCTTTTTATGCTGGGAATATTTCTTGCCATTCCCTTGTGGCTTGTAGTGTTTCTGTGGAGAAGTCAGCCACTAACCTTATTGGGGCTCCCTTGCATGTTCCTTCCTGGTTTCTCCCTTGCTGCCTTGAAGATTCTGTCTTTGTCTTTGATATCTGCCATTTTAATTATGCTGTATCTTGGAGTGGATCTCTTTGGGTCCTCTTAATTGGGACCCTCTGTGCTTCCTGGTCTTATGTGACTTTTTCTCTCCCCAAATTAGGGAAGTTTTCCATCATTACTTTTTCAAACAGGTTTTCTATCCCTTGCTCCTCTTCTTCCCCTTCTAGTGTTCCTGTTATATGGACTTTATAACATTTCATGTTTTCCTGCATTTCCCTTAACCCTTCTTTGTTCTTTTTGAGCCTTTTTTTATTTTGTTACTTTTTCTGAGAATTTTTTGCTGCTATGTCTTCCAGATCACTGATTCGATCTTCTGCTTCATCTAGCCTGCTTATGATTCCTTCTACTCTTTTCTTCAGAAATTGTATTCTTCATTTCCTCTTCGTACTTCTTGATACTTTCTGTGTCCTTTTTCATATAGTTTGCAGTAAGTTCCTTGTAGTTTCCCTGTAGTTTTTTGTAATCGTCACTGAGCTCATTGAGTTCATTGATCTTCCTTATAACCATTGTTTTGAATTCAATATCTGACACTTTATTTTCCTCTATTTTATTTAGTAGTTTTTCTTGGGATTTCTCCTTTCCTTTCATTTTGGGGTTGTTTCTTTGTATTCCCATCATTTGGCTGCTAGAGCAAAACCACAAAGCCCAGGAGTCAAACTCATGACAACAGAAATAACTCCCCCCTGCACTCCCACTATCAATAGCAAATGAGCCTGTACTAATAAGGCTGTAAAGAGATTAAGACTGTTATAAGAAAGGAGAGAAATAAAGTATAGTATAAAATCTAGTGACTTAATATGCACCAACTTGATAGACAAGAAATGAATGTTAAAAAGCTGTGTAGTAAAGAAAATACAAATCATGGAGAAGACCACAGTGGATTTAGCCTTGGCCGCCCATAGTATTTACTGCTATTTTTTCTGTTGGTCAGAGGAGGGATGTTGCCCTCCTCTGACCTTAGGCAGTCTGTTCGAGGCTTCCAGGGATCTGCTGTCTGTGGCTGCCTCCTTCAGTTGTTAATCTAGTCACTCTGCACTCAGCAGTCAGGCTTAACCACCCTTCCGCGCAGCTGAATCCCTCCTGTGGTTGGGGCTGTTTCCCCTCAGACTGCTTGCTGCTGGGAGGGGAGCAATCTGTGTGAGCTAGATAATTGCTGCCTTATGGGGGATGACTCAGCCCCAGGATCCTGGAGGCTACTCTCTCAGTTCTCTCCCCAGAACCTCCATCCCCAGTCTCTCCTCAAGCACCCCAGTCCACTCTGCTCCCTCTTTGCAGGGATCTACTGTTTGTGGCTTCCACTCAGCACTCAGCAGTCAGGCTTAAGCCCCATAGGCGAGGGCAGAGTCCTTCCTGAATGTGGGGCTATTGTTTCTTCTCAGTCTGTCACTCAGGGGAGTGGTCTGCCTGAGCAAGATGATGCTGCCATATGGGAGTTGTCTCAGCACCAGGATCCCTGTGGCTACTGTCTCAGTTCTCTTCCCCAAAGCCTCTGTCTCAAGTCTCTCCTCAGGCATCTCTAGCTGTCTCTGCCTCTGCCTTAGCTGGAGCCCAGCTAATACTATGGAGCCCATAGTATTGAGGGTAAGTCGCTGCAGATTAAAATTTATGTCTTGGCCTTTTAAATGGCTTTTTCAGTCTCCAGCCACCTGTCTCTGGAAGAGAGCAGCCCTGCCGCTTTACGCAGCTGGCTATTATCTGTGCACTTTTTGGGCTCTGGTACTATATGCTGGGGATCCCCACTTATGACTTAGACCCCATTCTTCTCAGGGGGATCCAGCTGGCTGCTTGAATATCCACCTCTGGCGCTGCCACCTGCAGGTGCCAGCCAGCCTTCTCACATCTGTGCCACACTCCTTACCAGTCTGGTTGTGTGCTAAACTGATTCTTCTGTCTGTCTGAGGTTATGAGGCTTCTGTCTCGCTATTGTTCAGTTGTTTGTTCCAGGTGATTTCCCCACCACCATTTAGTTTTAATTCCAGAGTGTCCGGGGAGGAGATCAGTGTGACTTCCATTTACTCCTCTGCTATCTTGAACCCTCCTTTTAAAAAAATTTTTAATTCAATTATTTATTTATTTATATTTAGAAATAAAACCAGTTATCATATTCCAGGATATTATTTTGTATAAAGATATTGTTATTGCATTCTAGAGTTACAGTTTTAATGCATAAGCATAAATAAAAAATTAAAATCATTTACCATGTATAATGCGCATTCTTACTTTTCCCTCAAAAATTTGGGCAAAAAAGTGTGCATTATACATGGCAAAATATGGTATTGGAAGTAGATTTTTGACTCCTGTAATATTTCATTTAGGAAAGTGGCTATCTGTATACACATGAATTTTGTCATCTCTCCTACAGCTGCCTATCCAGAACAACTATGTCAAACATCCTCAAGTAAACCCTCACCCAGTTCTTGAAATCTTGGTTAATTTTGAGTTAGCAATTCTTTTCTTTAAATTATATTTTAAAATTAACAGAAGATGTAAAATATTGTATGAATTACATTTTTAAAAAGACTTTAAAAAACACACATTATTACATAGTAACTTACTTTGAATTAAAAATATAGGATCTAACCAAACTTATATACCTGTCATTCCTTTTGAAAATTTTGACCAATTTATAAATTTAGAAAATACTTTTAAAATTGCCTTTTAAAGTACAACATTATTTGAAGTGTTCACGTGTATAAAATCATACCATATCGTTGACATAATAACACTATTACTCCTTTATAGTTTTCAATTTCTTAAATATATCTGCTTGCAGTTTATAATTAGAAAAGGGATCAGTGTTTTGAGAGACTTTTAAAAATTGTGTTAAAATGATCACTTTTTTCTTTTTATTGAATTTATTGGGGGAACACTGGTTAACAAAATTTTATATCTTTCAGGTACATGATTATACAACACATCATCTGTACACTGTATTTTGTGTTCACCACCCCAAGTCTTTGTTCATCACCTTTATCCTCACGTATGCTCCTCCACCTCCTTCCACCTACCTTTCCCCAGCAATCACCACAATGTTGTCCATGTCCATGAGGGTTTTTTTATCTTTTTTTTTTTTTTTTGCTCAATCCCCCACTACCCTCACCACCAAGTGCCCCAGCCCCCAACCCTGACAGCTGTCAACCTGCTCTCTATCTATCTGAGTCTGTCACAATTTGCCTGTTAACTCATTTTGTTCATTAGACACTCATGTGAATGAAATCATATGGTACTTCCCTTTCCCTGACAGGCTTATTTTACTCATCATGTTGCTCTCTAGGTCTCTCCATGCTGTTGCAAAGGGTAAGATTTCCTTCTTTTTTATAGTCAAGTGGTATTCCATTGAGTAAATGACCATAACCTTTTTATCCACTCATCTCCTGATAGACACTTGGGCTGCTTCCAAACCTTGGCTATTGTAAATAACACTGCATTGAATTTACATAGGGGTGCTTATGTTCTTAAAATTAGTGTTTTGAGTTTCTTCAGATAAACTCCCAGAAGTGGAATCTCTGGGTCATAAGGCAGTGCCTTTTTTAACTTTTTGAAGATATCCTTGTCTTATTCCCGATCCTAAGGAAACGGCTTGTAGTTTTGTCCATTGAGTATGATGTTGGCTGTGGGTTTGTCATATATGGCCTTTATCATGTTGAGGTATGTTCCCTCTATTTCCCCTTTATTGAGAGATTTTACCATAAATGGGTGCTGCATTTTTATCAAATACTTTTTCTGCATCTTTAATATGATCATGTGGTTTTTATTTTTCATTTTATTTATATGGCATATCACATTTATTGCTTTGTATATATGGTAACAACCTTGCATCCCTGGAATAAATCCCCTCAGTCATGCTGTATGATGTTGTTAATGTATTGCTGGATCCACTTTGTTAATATTTTGTTGAGGATTTTAGCATCTGTGTTCATCAGGGATATTAGCCTGTAATTTTCATTCTTTGTAGTGTCTTTATCTGGTTTTGGAATTGGGATAATGGTGGCCTCATAAAATGAGCTTGGGAGTCTTCCCTCCCCTTGAATTCTTTGGAACAGTTTGAGCAGGATAAATGTTAGTTCTTTGAATATTTGGTAAAATTCACCTATGAAGCCATTTGGTCCAGGGCTTTTGTTTGTTGGGATTTTTTTTTTTAATACTGTATTAATTTTACTAGTTGTAATCTGTCTATTCAGATTATTTGATTCTTCCTGATTCAGTTTTGGAATATTGTATGTTTCTAGGAGTTTACCCATTGTGTCCAGATTGTCCAATTTGTTGGCATATGGTTGTATGAAATATTTTCTTACACTCTTGTATTTCTTTCATGTCAGTTGTTATCTGTTTTTCATCTCTAATTTTATTTACTTGGGTTCTCTTAATTTTTTCTTGATGAATCTGGTTAAAGGTTCATCAATCTTGTATATATTTTCAGAGAAACAGTTCTTGGTTTCTTTTATTTTTTGTATTTTTTTTTTAGAGTCTTATTCCATTTATTTCTGCTCTTACCTCTATTATTTACTTCCTTCTGGTGACTTTGAGCATTATTTGTTGTTCTCTTTCAAGTTCCTTTAAGTGTAAAGTTAGATTGTTTATCTGAGATTTTTCTTCTTTCTTGAGTTAGGCCAGTAATGCTATGAATTTCTTTCTTAGGACTACCTTTGCTGTGTTTCAGATTTTCAGTTGTTGGTGTTCTCATTCTCATTTGTTTCGAGGCATCTTTGATTTCTTCCTTTGTCTCATTGTTAACTCACCCATTATTTAGTAACATGTTATTTAACCTCCATGTCTTTGTGTGTTTTTCAGTTTTTTCCTTTTGACTGGCTTCTAGTTTCATAACATTATCGTAGAGAAGATGCTTGATATGATTTCAGTCTTCTTAAATGTATTGAGGCTTGTTTTGTGTCCTAACATGTAGTTGGTCTAGCCAAGGAAATGTTCCATGTGCACTTTAAAAGAATGTATATTTTCCTGCTTGTGGGTGAAATGCTCTGAAGGTATCAATTAAATCCATCTAATCTAGTGTGTCATTTAGGCTGTTGTTTTCATGTTGATTTTCTATATACAAGATGTATCCATTGATGTCAGTGAGGTGTTAAAATCCCCTACTATCACTATTACTGTCAGTCTCCCCCTTTATATGTATCATGCTTTACTTTACATATTTTGGTACCCCTGTATTGGGTGTGTAAATATTTATAAGGGTTATATCCTCTTGTTGTATTGTTCCCATTATCATTATGTAGTCTCTTTTTCCTCTTACTATAACCTTTGTTTTAAAGTTGATTTTGTAGAGCACTCATGGATGACAGTGTGGTGATTCTTGGGGGTAGGGTGTTTAAGGGGACTAACTGGTAATGGGAAAAAATACCATAAAGATAAAAAGTTATGTATAGAATTGTACACCTGAAACCTCTGTCATTTTATTAACCAATGTCACCCTAATAAATTAAAATAAAAGAATTCTAAAGAAATAAAAATGAAGTTGATTTTGTCATGCGTAAGTATTGCTACCCCAGCTTTTTTTTTACTTCCATTTATATGAAATACCTTTTTCTATTCCTTTACTTTTAATCTGTGTGTACCTTTCATTCTGAGGTCAGTCTCTTGTAGACAGCATTAAATGGACCCTGCTTTCTTATTCATTAAGCTACCACATGCCTTTTTATTGTAGTATTTAAGTCATTTACATTCAAAGTGATTATAGATAGATATGTATTTATTGCCATTTTATTCTTTTAACTGTGTTCCTTTGCTTTTTTCTTCTCCTCCTCCTCCTTGTTGCAGGACCTTTAACATTTCTTATATTGGTTTGGTGGTAACAGACCCCTTTAGCTTTTTCTTGTCTGGGAAGCTCATTATTTCTTCTTCAATTTTAAATATAACCTTGCTGGGTAAGGTAATCTTGGTTATAGGTCCTTGCTTTTCATCACCTTGACTATTTCATGCCAATCCCATCTGGCCTCAAACGATTCTGCTGAAATATCATCTGACAACCTTGGCTTATGGGGGATCTCTCATAATTGCCTTACTCTTGCAGCTTTTAAGATTCTCTGTTTTTTACTATAACCATTTTAATTATGATGTGTCTTGGTGTAGACCGATTTGGGTTCATCTTCTTTGGGACTCTACACTTCCCGGATTTGTGTTTCTTTTTCCCTCACCAGATTAGGGAGGTTTTTGGTAACTATTTCTTCAAATAGGTTCTCTATCCCTTGCCCTCTCTCTTGTCCTTCTGGTACCCCTCTGACGCAGATGTTGTTCTGCCAAAGGTTTCTTAAACTATCCTCATTTTTTAATTCTTTTTTCTTTTTGCTTCTCTAATTGGGTGCTTTTCCCCCCTATCTTGTCTTCCAAATGGCTAATTTGATCCTCTGTCTCACCCACCCTTCTGTTTATTCCTTACATGTAGTCTTCATTTCTGATTGGTTCTTTTTAGAGTTTATATGTTTGTTTGTTTTCATGCTATTGAGCATCCTTAGAGCAATTACTTGGAACTCTATATCTGATAAATTGCTTGCCTCTGTTTCATTTAGCTCTTTTTCTGGAGAGTTCTCATGTTCTTTCATTTGGGGCAAATTTCTTTGTCTCCCCATTTTGGTTGCCTCTTTGTGTTTGTTTCTGTGTATTAGATACATCTGCTATCACTCCTAGTCTTTATGCAGTGGCCTTATGTAGGAAGTGTCCTGTGGGGTCCAGTGGTGCAGTCTTCTTGATCTCCTGAGCTGGTGCCCCACGAATGTCCATTCTGTGAATTGTGTGGGCCCCACTATTGTAATTGAGCCTTGATTGCTCTTGGCCCATTCATGTATGGGATCAACCTTCAGCTTGACTAACTGTGAAGTTCAATCCTGACCACAACCTGTGAGGTACTATGCAGGTGCTGACCACATGAAGTAGAATTTGCCTCAGCAAGATTTGGTACCTGTTAAAATCTCTCTTTAGATATACTGCTTGTGAAGCTTATTGGATTCTGCTCTGATGTTGCCTGAAGTTGACCACTGAGTATGCTGGTCCTGGACCTCATGGGAGGGACTCTAGTGTAGACCAATATCAGATGCCGACTGTGACTGGCCCCTGGCAACCTATTTGGAGCTGCCTCAATGTGGCTTGTTCTATAAATCCATGGTTTTAAGACTTCTCTTTATCTATTCTTCAGTTGGTTATTCAGGTTGACTGTTCTATAATTTAGTTGTAATTCCAGTTTGGTCCTGGGAAGAGGTGAGTGTAACTTCCACTTATTCTGTCACCATCTTGGCTCTGATAAAATGATCACTTTTAATGAAAATCTAGTTAGAATTTGGAGTTATTTTGCTTAATTTCTAAAGTTTAACTAACTAGTTTGTTTTTCAAAGCAGTGCTTCAAACTCTTAGCTTTGTTCAATCTGTTTATAATAGAAATTGTCTAGCATAACCTGAAGACTCATATATAATCATTATATTTTTATATATATTCAAATATGTTAATATTAACAAACTGATAACTAATGTATTGTAATTTGTAACCATTTTATGAATGAACTTAACTACTAGTAAATTGTATTATTTTATCATTGTTTGTCATATAAATTATATATTAAGTATATATAATATACTTCTATAGTTATTAAACCAGATGGTTACCCTGGCATGGAAAATAATATTTTGTATAAGCTCTTATTATTTAGTAAATTATGTTAAATGTTGTAGAAGTAGAAGTTGGAGATACTTATCTCTAATTAAATAAATATGGCTTTGTGTTGTTTTCTACTATAAGAATGATTAGGTAGAACATTTGCTATATTAAATAATGTTTAATACCATGATTAGTATTGGTAAAATTAATTTCTTTATTTGTTTAACTACTGCTGTTTATCATACTTAGAAATTAATGGGTGGATATTTTGCCTGACTGGCCACCACTGGGAGCAGATGCTTTGCCCAGTTGATATTGTTGGAATTATAGAACACAGCTCATCCAGTTAAGATAGAGGCGTAGGTAAATATGCTGTATCCCCTCGCACAACTATAGAAGAAAATTACAACTAGACCACAAAACAAATGTCACCCAGAACTGTCAGATAATCGAGCTATATGAAGGTCTGACAACCAAGGATTTAAAGTAGCCACATTCATTCTGACAAGTAGGAAGAGCAGAGATGTAGAGATGGGTGGAGAGATGGGGGGACATGGTGTGGTGCTGTCAGGCAGCGGAACAGGCAGTCCCACATTCACATGTGGTGGATAAAAATCAAGAGGGATCCCAGCCCAAGGCTAGGCCACACAACCCAAGGTTCCAGGGCCAGGAGGATAAATCCCCATATCTTCTTGCTGTAAAAATCACTGAGGGCTGGGGAAGTGGAAGAAACTGTTGGATTTTCAGAAGACTCCTCTTAAAGGGCCTGCACGAACTTAGGACTTTAACAGACTCATTCTCTCTGGCATTCAGCACCAGAGCAACAGCTGAAGGGCACCAGTCACATAGGGGGAGAAAGTGAAGTAATTGGAAACAGGGCGAGTGCCAGGAGACAGCTTCCTCTTGGGCAAACCCCTAGAAGCCAGGTAGTGGCACTGCCCCTTCTCTGAGTCCTCCTCCCACACAGAGCCACAAAGCAGGAAAGTGGATTGCCCCACCCTGGTGATTACCCAAGGCTCTGCCCCACACAATTTACATGTGCTTTTTGTACAATAGGCCACCCTACTAGAACAGGGAGTCAAAGCAGCTCTACCTAATGCACAGAAACAGACAACTAAAATGAGGAGACAAAGAAATGTGGCCCAAATGAAAGAACAGGCCCAGGCTCTAGAAAAAGAACTAAAAGAAATGGAGATAAGCAACCTATCAGATGCAGAGTTCAAAACACTGGTTATCAGGATGCCCAAAGAACTCACTGGGTATGGAAACAGCATAAAAACAGACCCAGGGAGAAATGATTTTTACATTAAGTGAAATAAAGAAAAATCTACACAGACTAACAGTGGAGAAGATGAAGCCAAGAATCAAATCAATGATTTGGAACATAAGGAAGAAAAAATAGCATTCAGTCAGAACAGCAAGAAGAAAAAAGAATTCAGAAAAATGAGGATAGTCTACAGAGCCTCTGGGACATCTCCAAATGTACCAACATTAGAATCATCAGGGTACCAGAAGGAAAAGAGGAAGAGGAAGAAATTGAAAACTTGTTTGAAAAAATAATGAAAGAAAACTTCCCTAATTTGGTGAAGGAAATAGACATACAAATCCAGGAAACACAGAGAGTCCCAAACAAGTTGGACCCAAAGAAGGCTGTGCTAAGACACATAATTAAAATGCCAAAAGTTAAAGATAAAGAATGAATCTCAAAAGCAACAAGAGAAAAGCAGAGAGTTACCTACAAAGGAGTTCCCATAAGACTGTCAGCTAATTTCTCAAAAGGAACTTTGCTGGCTAGAAGGGACTGACAAGAAGTATTCAAAATGATGAAAAGCAAGGTCCTACCACCTGGGTTGCTCTATCTTAACAAAGCTATCATTTAGAATAGAAGGGCAGATAAAAGTGCTTCCTAAACAAGGTAAAGCTAAAGGAGTTCATCATCACCAAGCCATTATTACATGAAATGTTAAATGGACTTATTTATGAAAAAGATCAAAACTGTGAACATTAAAACAGCAACAAATTCACAACTATCAGTAACTAAACCTAAAAAACAAACTAAGCGAACAACCAGAACAGGAATAGAATCATAGATACAAAGATCATTTGGAGGGTTATCAGCTGACAGGGGGAAGGGGTAGAATGGGGGAAAAGGTGCAGGGATTAAGAAGTATAAACTAAGAGGTACAAAACAGACAGGAGGATGTTAAGAATAGTATAGGAAATGGAGAAGCCAAAGAACTGATATTCATGACCGATGGACATGAACTAAGGGGATGGGAGGATGGCCGGAGGAAGTGGGGGTACTGAGTAGAGGGGACAAAGGGGGAAAAATTGGGACAACTGTAATAGCATAATTAATAAAATATATTCTTAAAAAAGAAAACAGAAATTAATGAAGAATTATAGTGTGTAAAACTCAGATTATGGGGCCTGACCGCCTAAGTTCAAATTACTATTTTGCCACTTATTAGGCTGGATATATTTAGAAGTTAGCTGTGAGTTTTTTGTTTGTTTGCAGATATCATTTATCAAATTAGAAAGTACCCTATTTTTCCTGGTTTACTGTTTTCTTTCTTTTTAAAGAAAATTGCAAATGGATTTTAAGATGAAAACTTCCTGCATGATTTTCATAAGACTTTTCACCTTAGATTTTTTAGTGAGGTGAATTGCATTATAGATTTTCAAATGTTGAACCACTCTTGCAACCTGGATGAACTCAACTGGATGATATATTATATGTATAACATTGCTGATTTGGGTTGCTAATATTTCTTGTTTAGGATTTTTATATCTCTTTTCATGAGTGAGAATGGGTTATAATTTACCTTTTCGTAATGTCCTTGACAGGTTTTAGCCTGTCATGTAGTAACCTCATGAAATGAGATGGAGAATGTTTGTACTTTTTCATTCTCAGAAGAGTTTGAGTAAAAGTGGAATTATCTGTTCCTTGAATGTTTGGTAGAAATCACTGATAAAATCAAAGATGCTTGATGTATTCTTTGTGGGGAGATTTTAAATTACTGATTCAAATTATTTAATAGTTTATAGGATTATTGTGGTTATTTTGTTTTTATTGAATTTTGTTAATTTATATTTTTCTGGAATTTTCCACTTAGTATGTTTTTTAATTTATTGACATAAAATCATTTATAATAGTTCCCTCTTATCTTTCTAATCTTTGTGATGATGGTCCCATTTTTTGTTGCTAATACTGTTTATCTGTCTGTTTTTCTTAGTCAATCTGATGGGAAGTTTAATTTTATTTCTTACAAATTGTGTTTTATCTTTTTTTCATTTTCATTAAATTCTACTCATATCTTTATTATTTCTTTCTTTCTACCATCTTTGGGTCATTTCTGGGTCTTTTCCCTAACTTTAAATTTCTTTTCTAATATAAACATTTAAAGACATACATTTTCCTATTCTTTTCTTTTTTTTTAGTGTGTGTGTAGTACCAAAATTGGCAAATCTGTATTCTTAAAGTTAAAAAAAACTCATTTTGACTTCTAAATTGCTGTTGTCAATTGTGACTAAATTTATATGATTTTGACATGTACATGGGAAAATCATACCAATATTGTTTTAATGTCATCTTGTTTCATACAGGATTCACCTTTATTTGATCTTATTAAACAAGCAAAGGACCGAGAAGGACCAGCTGATCACCTTGAATCTGCTTGTACTCTCAACCTTCCTCTCCAGAATAATCACACTGCAGCAGATATGTAAGTTTAATATGTTATGTTACGCTTTCAACCTGCAAAAGTATTTTGAGCATAGTGTAATGTGAGATACTATATTAAAAAGTTGTAGGGAATAGAATTTTGAATAATTCATTGTTGCTGCTTTCAAGAAGCAGGAATCCAAAATGCATAACCCAAAGAAAGGTCACATAAAGTGGTATAAACAGCTACTGAAATCACTCAGGTTTGATGTGAAGAAGACAGCCCATGGCAGAGATGGCAATTTAACAGATCTTAAAGATGGAATAGGATTTCAGCACAGACAGTGGAGAAGAGGGAGGAGACAGAAAAGTGTTCCAAGAGTCAGAATGGGATGAATTCCAAGCACAATAACCAGGAAATTAGTAAACATTTTTTAGGGAGCGTAGATCAGTACGTTTGGAGTGAAGCATAGGATAGGCACAGGGAGCAGTGTGGCACATGAGACTAAAACAGTTGGTTATTGTGTGATAATAATGATGGAAGAAGAGAGCAAGAGCTAACATTTACTGAGGGTTCACTATGTGTTGAACGGTTGCCTACATACTTCATGATTTCTTTCATTTAATCTTCATAACAGCCTGTAAGGTAGCTGATTCTGCTTTCAGCCTCAGCTGTCTATAAAATAGGAATTAGAGCAATAGGGTAACTTTCCAAAAGTCCACAGAAATCAAACCCAAGCAATCTAACCCCAAAGCCCATGTTCTTAAACATTCTAGCTACACTGTTTTTCATAGAAATGTACCTAGTGTTATGTTTCTGTTTAGTTCTGTGTAGGAATTGACATTACTTTGTTTTATGATTAGTACAGGGAATGTTTTCCAGAGATGTCATTTCCCTGCTAACTTGTACCCCAAGTATTTCTAGCATATTCAGCCTCTACCTTCACATATAAATTTGTTTACTAGATAATATATTAATATAAGTAAGTCAAGCCTTATTTTTTTCTATAATACAATAAAGTGGTTGTCAGGAATTGTTCTAGGCAGTAGGAATACAAAGGCAAGTAAGATGGACTGACTAGGTCCTTCCTTTCATAGAGCTTACATTCTGGAGGAGGAAAATAGACAGTGAACATGTAAACAAACATACAAGGTGATTTTAGAGTGTAGTAGGTTCTGTAAGGAAAATAATAAAAGTATGGTGAAAGAGAGAACTTGAGAAAGTGATAGAATGTTTAGAGAAGCTTTCTCTGATGAAGTTTGACCTGAGACCTCAAGGACAAATGGGTGCCGGCCAAGCAGAAATCTGCATAGCGTGCGTTCCAGACAGAGCAGACATCAAGTGCAGTGACCCTACAGTAAATCGAGCTTCTCTGGTCTGAGGAACAGAAAGAAACCCCAGTGTGGCTGGAGTAAAGTAAACAAGAAGCGACCAGTACAAGACGAGGCTGGTGAGGCAAACTGGGACTAGGCCTCGTATGTTCCCATAGGCAATGGGAAAGCATTAAAGTTTGAAGCAGGGGTATAGCTTACTATAATTTGTATTTTTACAGGACCACTTTCTAGCTGCCATTTAAAATACAAGTAGGGTTGGAGGAGGGAAAGGAACAGGGCAAGGAAGAAAGTAGGAAGACCAGTTGGGAGATAATTTTAATAGTCCGAGTGAGTGACAGAGGTGACTTGTTCTAAGATATGTCAGTGGAGATAGAAAGAAATGGAAAATCTCGGGTGCATTTAGAGGATGATTTAATAGGACTTGGTTTTTCATTGGGTTTGAAGAACTAGGAAAAGAGAGATGTGAAAAATAACTTCTGGGTGGAGGGGGATGAAAGGGAAAAAAGAAATTGGGACAACTGTATTAGAATAAACAATAAAAATTAAAAATAAGTTCTAGGTTTTGTCTTAAGAAACTGAATGTAATGTAGAGCCATTTACTGAGAGGGAAAAAACAGAGGGAAGAAATCAAAAGGTACACTTTAAGATTCAAGTACTGAAGTCTAGTAGGTAATTGAATATTTGCACCTAGAATCCAAAGGAGGCCAAAGTCTATCCAAGTTCAGTCAGTCTACAATATTATCAGTTAGTGAATTAAAGAAAAATCTAAGGTGGACAGTATGCAGTCATCACGAAACCATCATGGTAGGGACCCCTTTCCTAGTGTACTGGCTAATATACTGCATGCGCGAGGAACAGCCATGGTAAGGTGCAAATCCTGCCCCCTGCTCAGAACTATTTATCAGCTACTAAAGCAAAATTAGAAAGTAGACTTGGATTATCCTGTAAAATAAAGGGTAACACAGAGGAGTAGAATGTCAGAAATTGAGAGACAGTATTTACTAATATTTTTTCCTTGATTTATGTTTGACGTACAGGGTGGGACAAAAATAGGTTTACAGTTGTTCATATGAAAAACAATACAATAATTAATAATAATAATAATATGTGAATAAACTGTGTTTCACTTACAACTGTAAAACCTACTCTTACTTTATCTTGTATTTAGTATGCAGTTGTAAATCTTTGATAATTTTATCTAAAGTATTAATTTATAGAAATCCCTATTAAATAATTTAGATGGATGTATGTGTATGTAACTTAAGTCTTACAATGTATATGAACTGTAGTTATCAATAAAACTTTTGTTTTAAGATTTTATTTATTTTTAGAGAGGGGAAGGGAGGGAGAAAGAGAATGAAACATCAGTGTGCGGATGCCTCTCGAGTGCCCCCTACTGGGAACCTGACCTGCCACCCAGTCATGTGTCCTGACTGGGAATCGAACCAGTAACCCTTTGGTTCGCAGGCCAACACTCAATCCACTGAGCCACACCAACCAGGGCTCAATAAACTTTTTTCAGAGAAAAGAAATAGTATGGCAAAATAGTATGGCAATACTATTTTGGAGTAAATACGTTGTTCTTTTAAGCTGGAATTATTTTATGATCTCAATCCCACTATAATTATTAAAATTGAACATTATATACTATGCAGATTTTTTCCAATGAGGCAGTAATTCCCAGGAAAAGTCATTTATTAAAGAGTTAAAAATGGTAATAACAAGCTTAGTTTTCTTATTGAACTATTTTCTCAGCTTGTATTTAAATAGCCTGCTCCAGGAATTTGATATAGAATAACAGGTTAAATAGAAACGGTGTGTTTGGATGCATGTTTACAGCTGTGTTTGTGCGTGCGTGCGTGTGTGTGTGCGTGTGTGTGTGAGAGAGAGAGAGAGAGAGAGAGAGAGACAAAGAGAGAGAGATTTTATTTTTAGCAAACTTATATGAAGACTTTTCCTTTGAATATATCTAGGTATCTTTCTCCTGTAAGATCCCCAAAGAAAAAAGGGTCAGCTACACGTGTAAACTCTACTGCAAATGCAGAGGCACAAGCAACCTCAGCCTTCCAGACTCAGAAGCCATTGAAATCTACCTCCCTGTCCCTCTTTTATAAAAAAGGTTAGTAGATGGTTTTTTTCAAGGGCAAGGACTCTGAAACCAGGCTGACTAGGTTCAAATCATGGTTCTTCTGCTTACTAGGTACAACCTTGGGTGAGTCCACTTAATATCGTTATGCCTCAGTTTCCTCATCTGTAAAATAAAAATGATAATAATATAATTATAATAATTTACCTTATAGGGTTTTGAGATAATTAAATGAATTAATACATAAAATGCTTGTGACTGTGCCTAGCACATAGTAAGCACTCAGAAAGTGTTAGATGTTGTTATTTTTGCTGCTGCCGCTGCTGTTATACTTTCAAAGTTATGTTTGGAAATATTTGCCCCTGATACTGTTTTTGCTGTTCAGGTGTGTATGAAATTATACAGTGTGGTGTCCCCTAGTACAGACATCTTTCCTAGTAACCAGGGTGTATAGTAATCTCTCGTCCTGTGTGTATAGGGTAGGGCAGGAGGTTCATTTGCATGTCTGTGCATGTGTTTATGCATGCAAGTGCACACCCATTTGGGGCTCTTCGAGGAAAGTGAAAGGACAAATTTTGCTGTTAAATGTTTTTTTCTGATTTATTCAAGTCAGAAATATTGTAAGGATCCCTGATGAGTCCAGTGGTTCCAAAACGTGGTCCTAAACAGCATAATCCAACTTACCAGGAAAGTTGTAGAAAGGAAAATAAACTACTCAAGCAGAAACTCCAGGATGAGGAAAACAAAAACAAAAAAACAAGCCCTCTAAGCAGTTTGATGCACACTAAAGTTTAAGAACTACTGGGATATATTGTCAACTAAAAAATTCTGATGACCTTATGGAAGTCTTTTTTTTTTTAATCTTTATCGTATTTTTTTAATTACC
Source organism: Mormoops blainvillei (assembly GCA_004026545.1). Classification (NCBI taxonomy): domain Eukaryota; kingdom Metazoa; phylum Chordata; class Mammalia; order Chiroptera; family Mormoopidae; genus Mormoops; species Mormoops blainvillei. Next base: position 219,624 of record PVJD01001360.1, on the reverse strand, counting down.
TTTTAGTCCCCTTATACCACCTTCCCCCAGCAATCACCACACCATTGTCCAAGTCCATGACTCCTTTTTCCCTTTTGCTCAATCCTCCCCCCCTTAACCTCCCCCGCACCCCCTTCTAGCTCATCTTCTCACCATCTATGAGTCTGTCTTGCTTGTTAGTTTTTGCTTGTTTGTTCACTTTGTTCATTAGATTCCACATATGAGTGAAATCACATGGTATCTGTCTTTCTCTGACTGGCCTATTTCACTTAGCATAATGTTCTCCAAGTCCATCCATACTGTTGCAAATGGTAAAATTTTCTTCTTTTTACGGCCAAGTAGACTTCCAATGTGTAAATGTCCCATGGCTATTTTATCCGCTTATCTACTGATGAACACTTGGGCTGCTTCCATATCTTGGCGATTGTAAATAACGCTGAAGTGAAGATAGGGGTGCTTATATTCTTTCAAATTAGTGTTTTGGGTTCCATCAGATATATTCCCAGAAGTTGGATCAAAAAGCAGATCCACTTTTAATATTTTGAGGTATTTCCATACCGCTTTGTACATTGGCTGTACCAGTCTACATTCCTACCAACAGTGTGAAAGGGTTCCCCTCTCTCCAAATCCTCACCAGCACTTGTTGTTCATTGATTTATTGATGATAGTCATTCAACCAGGTGTGAGATGGTATCTCATTGTGGTTTTAGCTTGAATTTCTCTGATGATTAGTGATGTTGAGCACCTTTTCATATGTCTGTTAGCCATTTGTATGTCCTCTTTGGAGAAGTGTCTATCCAAGTCCTTTGCACATTTTTTAATTCGGTCATTGGTGTTTTTTTGATGTTGAGTTTTGTAAGTACTTTATAAATTTTGGATATTAACCCCTTATCAGATGTATCGGTGAATATGTCCTCCCATTCTGTGGATTGTCTTTTTTTGTTGATCACTCCCTTTGCTGTGCAAAAATTTTTAGTTTGTTGTAGTCCCATTTGTTTATTTTTTCTTTTGTTTCCCTTGCCTGAGTATATCCAATAAAAAAATTTCTAAGAGCACTGCCTGAGATTATGCTGCCTATGTTTCTTCTACGATTTTTATGGTTTCTGATCTAACATTTGAGTCTTTGATCCATTTTGAATTTATTCTTGTGTGTGGTGTAAGAAGGTGGTCTAGTTTCATTTTCTGCATATATCTGTCCAGTTTTCCCAACAGCATTTATTGAATCAACTATCTTTAGCCCAGTGTATGTCCTTACTTCCTCTGTCGAATATTAATTGACTGTAAAGGTGTGGGTTTATTTCTGGGCTCTCTGTTCTGTTCCATTTATCTATGTGTCTGTTTTATGCCAGTACCATGCTGTTTTGATTACTGTGGCCTTGTAGTATAGTTTGATATTAGGTAGCATAATTTCTCCAACTGTTCTTCTTTCTCAGGATCACTGTTATTATGCAGCGCCTTTTATGGTTCCATATAAATTTTTTAAATACTTGTTCCACTTCTGTGAAATACATCATTGGAATCTTGATAGGAACTGCGTTGAATCTATACATTATTTTGGGTAGTATGGACATTTTAATGATGTTAATTCTTCCTATCCATGAACATGGTATATGCTTCCAGTTATTTGTATCTTCTTCAATTTCTTTCTTCAGTGTCTGATAATTTTCCAAGTACAGGTCTTTTACGCCCTTGATTAGGTCTAATTCCTAGGTATTTTATTCTTTTTGATGCAATTGTGAATGGGATTTTTTTCTTAATTTCCCTTTGTGTTAGTTCATTATCGGCATATAAAAATGTATCCGATTTCTGAATATTACTTTTTTTCATGCTACTTGGTTGAATTCATTTATCAGATCTCGTAACTTTTTGGTGAAATCTTTGGGGTTCTCTATGTATAGTATCATGTCATCTACAAATAAAGATAGTTTTTCTTCTTCTTTTCCAATTTGGATGCCTTTTATTTCTTCTTCTTGTCTGATTGCTGCAGTAATATGTTGAATAAGACAGGTGAAAACAGATATCCTGTCTTGTTCCTGATCTTAAGGAGAATGCTTGTAGTTTTTGCCCATTCAGTATGATGCTGGCAATGGGTTTGTTATATATATGACCTTTTTTATGTTTATTATGCTTATTATGTTAAAGAGTATGTTCCCTTTATTCCCAGTTTGCTGAGAATTTTATCATAAATAGGTGCTGGACTTTATCAAAAGCTTTTTTCTGCATCTATTGATATGAGTATGTGATTCTTTATCCTTCATTTTGTTTATGTGGTGAATTACATTTCTTCATTTGCAAATGTACCAAACTTGCATTCCCAGCATAAATTCCATTTGATCATAGGGTATAATTTTCTTGATGTGTTGCTATATTCAGTTTGCCAATATTTTGTTGAGGATTTTAACATCTATATTCTACAGGGATATTGGCCTTTAATTTTCTTTCTTTGCAGTTACTTTATCTGGTTTTGGAATTAGGATAATGCCGATCTCGTAAAATGATTTTGCAAGCCTTCCCTCATCTTGAGTTTTATGAAACAGTTTGAGAAGGAGAGGTGTTAGTTCTTCTCAGAATGTTTGGTAAAATTCACCTGTGAAACCTTCTGGGCCAGGAATTTTGTTTGTGGGAGTTTTTGATTACTACTTCATTTCATTAGGTATAATCTGTCTGTTCAGATTCTCTGATTCTTCTGATTTAATTTTGGAAATTGTATGTTTCTAGGAACTTAACCATTTCATCCAGGTTGTCCAGTTTTTTTTTGTTGTTGTTGTTGTTTTTTTGGCATATAGTTATTCATAATATTTTCTTACAGTGCTTTGTATTTCTTTGGTGTCAGTTGTTATTTTTCATCTTTCATTTGTTTTTATTTATTTAAGTCCTTTCTCTTCTTTTCTTGATGAGTCTCGTTAAAGGTTTGTCCATCTTGTTTATCTTGTCAAAGGACCAGCCCTTAGATTCATTGATCTTTTGTATAGTTTTTTTAGACTCTATTTTGTTTATTTGTACCCTAATCTATATTATTTCCTTCCTTCTACTCACTTTAGGCTTTGTTTTTTGTTCTTTTTCAAGTTCCTTTAAGTGTGAAGTTGTGAAGCTTCACAGCTTTGAACTTTTATTTGAACTTCTTGTTTTTTAAGATAGGCTTGTAATGCTATGAATTTCCCTCTTAGGATTGCTTTCCCAGAGTCCCACAGATTTTGGATTGTTGTGTCCTCATTTTCATTTGTTTCAAGGTATCTTTTGATTTCTTTCTTGATCCCATTGTTGACCCATTTATTGTTTAAAAGTATGTTATTTAATTTCCATGCCTTTGTGTGTTTTTCAGAGTTGTTGTGATTGATTTCTAGTTTCATACCATTATGGTTAGAGAAAATGCTTGATATGACTTCAGTCTTCTTAAATTTATTGAGACTCGTTTTGTGACCTAACACGTGGTATATCCTAGAGACATTCCATGTGCACTTGAAAAGTATGTATATTCTGCTACTTTGGGGTGAAATGCTCTGAAGATATCACTTAAATCCATTTGATTTAGTGTGTCATTTAAGGCTGCTGTTTCCTTGTTGATTTTCTGCCTAGAAGATACATCCGTTGAAGTCAGTCACGTGTTAAAGTCCCCAACTATGATTGTATTTCTGTTGATCTATGTCCATCAAGATTTGCTTCACATATTGAAATGCTCCTACATTGGATGCGTCAAGGTTTACTAGGGTTATATCCTCTTTTGGGGTTGTTCCCTTTTTTATTATGTAGTGTCTTGACTCTCACTTATAGCTTTGGTTTTGTTGGATATAAGTACTGCTACCCCAGCTTTCTTTCTTTTTCCATTTGTATGAGATATCTTTTCTAACTCTTTAGTTTTAGTCTGTGGGTATCTTTTGATCTGAGATGGGTCTCTTGGAGACAAAATGTATATGCGTCTTGTTTTCATATCCATTCAGCTACCCTCTTTCTTTCAGTTTGAGCATTTAAGCCATTTACATTTAAGGTGATTATTGAGAGATAGGTATGTAGTGCCATTTTATTGTTACACTGGTTTCCTCTGTTTTTATTTTCCTTTCTCTTTTTCTTCTTATTCTAAAGCAAACCCTTTAACATTTGTTGCAATACTGGTTTGGTTTTAACAAACTCCTTTAGCTTTTTCTTGTCTGAGAGGCTCCTTATTTCTCTTTCGATTTTAAATGATAGCTTTGCTGGGTAAAATAGCATTGGCTGTAGGTCCTTGCTTTTCATCACCTTGAATATTCACGTCACTCCCTACTGGCCTGAAATGTTTCTGTTGAGTTCAGATGCCAGTCTGATTGGTGCTCCCTTGTAGGTAACTCCCTGCTTTTCTCTTGCGGCTTTTAGGATTCTTTCCCTTTCAGCCTTGTCATTTTAATTATGATGTGTCTCAGTGTAGGCCTCTTTAGGTCCAACTTGTTTGGAGTCTCTGAGCTTCCTGGACTTGTGTGACCTTTTCCTTCACCATATTAGGGAAGTTCTCCATCCCTTGTTTGCTCTCTTTTCCTTCTCGTATTCCCGTGATGCAGATGTTATTATGCTTCATGTTGTCCAAAATGTATCTTAAGCTCTCCTCATTCTTTTACTTTTTTTTTTTTCACTTTGCCTCTCTGGGTGTTTTTTTCTATCTTGTCTTCCCAAACACTGATTCTGTCCTCTGCTTCATCTACCCTGCTGTTTATTCCTTCTGTTTTTTCCCAGATATTGCCTTCTTTATTCCTGACTGGTTCTTTTTTATTTCTATGTCTTTTTTTGTGCTGTTAAGTATCCTTATAATCATTACTCTAAACTCTCTATCTGATAAATTACCTGCCTCCATTTCACCTAGTTCTTCTTCTTGAGAATACTCTTGTTCTTTCATTTGGGCTGTGTTTCTTTGTCTTCTCATTTTGGCTGCTTCTTTGTATTTGTTTCTATGTATTAGGTTGATCCGCAAAGACTGTGGTATATACCTTTGTCAGACACTGCTTGTGACTGGCCCTGGTCAACCTGTTTGGAGCTATTAGCAATCCACAGTGTGTGGCTCCCTATACTGGGGCATGTTTGTATGGAGAAAGAACCAAGATGCCCACCAAGGCCTGCTTTTATCAGCACTGGGCTCTAGGGGAGCATCAGGTGAAGACTCATGGAGCTCCCAGATCCCCCTCAGTTGTTAAACTAATCAGCAGTATAGCCTCTAGCTATAATCAGCAGCCCAGCTTAAGCGCCACAAGGTAGGGCAGAGTAATTCCTGGGGGCAGGGCTCTTGCTTCCCCTCAGGCTGCTGTCATTTGGAATGGAAAGCTCTGCCTGTGAAGGATGGCTTCTACAGTATGGGCAATGACTCAGTACAGGGATCCTGGCAGCTGTTCCTTCATTTTTTTACCCTGAGCCACCAACTTCAGACTCTCCTCAATCGTCTCTAGTCCACTCTGCCCTCCCTTTGCCTGTGCCCAGGGTAAGTGGCTACAAACAAAATTTTATGCTTCTGCCTTTTAAGAGGCTCTCTGTGACTCTAGCTCTCTCTCCCTAGCAGACAGAACCCTGCTGCTTTTCACAACTAGATGTTATCTGGGTTCCTTTCTGGCTCTGGTGCTGTATTCTGGGGAGCCCAGCTTGGGGTTTAGACCCCACACTTCTCAGGAGTAATCCCTCACCCACTGAAATATCCTTCCAGTACTGCAGCTGCAACCCGTGGGAGCCCACCCCACCCAGCCCTCTCTTATCTCCTTTTCACTGTCTACCAGTCTCATTGTGGTGAAGTCATTTCTTGTGTCTATCTGTGGCTATGAGGCTTCTCTCCAGCTAGTGTTTAGTTGCTTATTCTGGATGATTTCTCTACAATTTAGTTGTAATTCCAGATTGGTCCTGGGAGGAGGTCAGTGTAGCTTTCACTTACTCCTCCACCTTCTTGGATCCCCCACGTTATAGAAGTCCTTTAAAGTTATATTTAAACCAAGGGTATTCATATTTAAAGTAAATGGAAGAAAATTCAATTTTGTCAATTCCTTTCCTCCAAGCCTATATTCCAGTAGTTTTAAAGTTTCTATCACAGTCAGGTTACCCATTAGTGGTACAGTCCTACTATTTTTCAACAGTACACTCCTTTGGTATTTTATAGAGAAATGCACTTTGTTTTTTGTTTTTAGGAATGGAAAAATTAAAACACTGAAAATTCCATTATTTTTTTCAAACGTTCCCTCTTAAATACTGACAGTGAGAATTTCTAACATCTGTGATGAGTAGTTACCAATGGAACTAAAACAAACCATATATCGTTTGTCTAATTTCATAATATCTTATGATCTTTCTTCCTCTGCCTTCCACTTTGCCTCAATTTTATGCTGTAATAATTAATTCAGCAAGTATTATTTTTGCCTTTTATGTACCTAGCACTATGCTAAGATTAGGAATCATTCATTCATAAGGAAAACACTGGTATAAGTGAGGTTACTGTTAAAATTCCATTTAACAGCATTATGGTTATAGCCATTTAATGTTTTGGGGAAAATGCACTGGTAATTCAAAATGAACAGTACACATAACTAATTTTCCTTGTCTCTCCAAGTGTACCGACTAGCATATCTTCGACTAAATACCCTATGTGCACGTCTTTTGGCTGACCACCCAGAACTAGAACATATCATCTGGACACTTTTCCAGCACACGCTGCAAAATGAGTATGAACTCATGAGAGATAGGCATTTGGACCAGGTAATAAAAAATTGCACTTCACCTTCCCTTCTCCTACTTATTTGTTAATTATGTACTGATTATTTTCTTTTTTTAAAAAATTTATCAAATTTATTGGGGTGACATTGTTTAATAAAGTGATATAGGTTTTAAGCAAACAAGTCTATAATACAACATCTGTATATTGCATAGTGTATTTATCGCCCATTGTGAAATCACATGTTGCCATTTATTTTAATCCTTTTACCCTTTTCTGCCTTTCCCCAGCTCCCTTTCCCTCTAGTAACCACTATTGTGTTGTCTGTGTCTACGAGTTTCAGTTTTATTTCCCACAGATGAGTGAAATCATATGGTTCTCGACTTTTTCCATCTGACCTATTTCACTTATCACGATATTTTCAAGATTCATCTGTGTTGTTGTAAATGACAGTATTTCATCTTTACTTATGGATGAATAATATTCCATTGTGTTTGTGTACCACATCTTCTTTATCTAGTCATCTATTTAGGATACTTGGTTGTATCCGTGTCTTGGCCATTATGAATACTATTGCAGTGATCATGGGGGTACATAAATCTTTACAAATAAATGCTTCCAAATTTTTTGGGTAGGTACCTAAAAGAGGGATTGCTGGATCATATGGTAGCTTGTTTCTGAGGACACTTCATACAGTTTTCCATAGTGGCTGTACCAGTTTACCTCTCTACCAGCAGTGAATGAGGGTTCCTTTTTCTCCACAACCTCTCCAACACTTGTTATTACCTGTCTTGTTGATAATAGCCTTTCTAAGAGGTATGAGGTGGTATCTCATTATAGTTTTGATTTGCATATAGCTAGTGAAGTTGAGCATCTTTTCACATGTCTGTTGGCCATTTGTATGTCTTCTTCAGAGAAGTGTCCAGATCCTCTGCCTATTTTTTATTGCATTGTTTGGTTTTTTTGTTGTTGAGTTGTATGAGTTCTTTATATACTTTGGATATTAACCCCCATTCAGAGATGTTGTTTGCAAATATCTTCTGTTGGTTGCCTTTGTTTTCTTTTGCTGTGCAGAAGCTTTTTAGTTTGATATGGTCCCATTTATTTATTTCTGCTTTTAATCCCCTTGCCTTTGAGGTAAAAAGAATTGGATATCCTAAGTTATGATAAAGGTGAAAATAGATACTAGGTAGGCAACTAGCAGTATCTGTTTCTCATAATTGTGCTAGAAACTGTGAGGTAGTTTCCGGGACATGAATTGTGTAGGTGTCCCTGTGCCCTCTGAGGGCAGGGAGGGAAGAAATCAAAGAAAAAAAGTTCAGCTTTTGTCAATTTCCTGGTTACCTACTTTTGTATACATCAGTCCTAAGGACTCTTTTGGGAACTGAAATGTCACTCTAACAAAACAGTTGACTCTAAGTCATCAGATAATCAGTGATCTGTGCCTTGCTTCAGGGTGTCCTAGAAGGAGATGGCTAGAGTGAAATGATGTGGGGTGGGGTGGGGCGCGGTTCGCTGCCTTAATACAGATGTGGGATACAGCTTGGGGATCCAGTGGATATATTCTGGGCAATCTCTGGACTCTACCTTTTTTTCTATCTATATTTTAAAGATAATCTAAGAAGAAATTGTTTTATATATTATATGAATAAAAGTTCTATGATAATTTGTAATTGAAGGACATTTTAATAGAATCAGGCATTATTTAAGAAAATAGTTTCCAGCTTGGAGTTTGCAGACACATTCTTATTGGTTGTGAGGATTGTCTTCCTTCAAGAGTCTGTAGAGTACTGAAGTTTGAACAACCTGCTCCCTGGCTTCAAGCAAGGACCTTTGAATAGAAGCCCACTTGCCCATTGGCATCTTGCTACAAGCAGTTTCCTTGGAGTTGATGCTGAGACAGTCAGCCCTGGTGCTTAAGGCATCAAGGACTTCACAAAATGCTGAGAGTCAATAGGCACCTTAAGAATGCTACTGAAGGGAACAGACCTTTGGGAAACTACTACCTTTTTCAGGGAGCTTCTGGGACATCTTAAGATCTTAAGAAAAGATCAAATTCAAATATAAACTAGATCAGTTTGTAGACTTTATATATATATAAAATTTATTGTACTTGTTGGCTACATTTTATATTTTTGCTCTTATTACAAATTAGAGCTGGAGAGTATTTCAGTAACTTTACTTGCTTAATGACATGAAAGATCTTATATACAAAAATCACTGAAGAAACTGTTTATCATAGGTTTTTCTGTGTCGTGATAAGCTAGATTTCATTTCAGTGTGGCAAAAAGCAGGAGACTTAAGAACCAATTGATTTAAAAGCAGTACCTATTGAACGACTGAATGAACTAACAAATGAGTTAATTTATAGAGAACAATCTCTCATACATTCCTTTTTCTTCTCTATAAACAGGATAATAAGAATATTCTCTTGTTAACAGCTTCATTGAGATGTCATATGCCATACAAATTACCCATGTAAAATGTACAACCCAGTAATTGTTAGTATATTCACAGAGTTGTACAACCATCACCAAAGTCAGTTTTAAAACATTTTCATCATCCCAAAAAAGAAACCTCGTACTCTTTAGCACTCCCCCTCCCATACCCCACCTTCTTCAGCCCCAGGCAACAATAATCTGTTTTCTATCTCTATAGGTTTGCTTATTCTGGACATTTCTTATAAATTGAATCATATAATATGTTATCTCTTGTGTCAGGCTTCTTTCAGTTAGTACAGTGTTTTCATTGTTCATCTATGTTATAGCTTTTATCAGTATTCCATTCCTTTTTACTGGCAAATAATGCATTATATGGATGTATATCACATCATGTTTATCTTTTCATCAATTGATGTACATTTGGTTTCTACTTTTTGGCTATTGTAAGTAATATTACTGTGAACATTCATGTACAAGTTTTTGTGTAGACATATGTTTTTCATTTCTCTTGGGTATTTACCTAGGAGTGGAATTTCTGGATCATATGGTAACTCTTTGTTTAACCTTTTAAGGAATGACCAGATTGCTTTCCAACACGGTTACACCATTTTATGTTTCTACCAGCCATGTATGAGGTTTCAGTTTCTCCACATCCTTACCAACTTATTTGCCTTTTTTGGATATAAGCATCCTAGTGGATATGAAGAGCTATCTCTTTTATTTACATTTCCCTCATAGCTGATGTCAATTGATAATCTTTTCATGTGCTTATTAGCAACTTGTATATCTTCAGTGGAGACATATCTTTTGCATATTATTAAATTGGGTTGTATTTTTATTACTGAGTTGTAAAGGTTTTTTATGTATTCTACATACAAGTCCGTTATTAGATATGTCACTTGCAAATATTTTCTCCCCCATTCTCTGAGTTGTCTTTTTGCTTTTGTGATGGTATCCTTTGAAGCACAAGTTTTTAATTCTGATGATGTTCAATTTATCTATTTTTTCTTTTGTTACTGGTGCCTTTGCCATCATATCTAAGAAACTATTGCCAAATCTGAGGCCATGAAGATTTATCCCTATTTTCTTCTGAGAGTTTTATACTTTTAGCCCTTACATTGAGATTTTGTTTCATTTTGAGTTAATTTTCGCATATGGTGTGAGGCAGGAGTCCAGCTTGGTTCTTTTGTACTTGGATACTGGTTGTTCCAGCACTATTACTTGAAAAGTCTTTTCTCTCCCTGTTGAGAGTTGTTGCAAATCAATTAACTGTAAGTGTGTAAATGTTTATTTCTGGTCTCTTCTATTTTATTTATCTATATGTCTCTTCTTATACAACTACCACACTGTTTTGGTTACAGTAGTTTTATAGTAAGTTTTGAAATAGGGAAGTGTGAGTGCTCTAATTTTGCACTTTTATAAGATTGGCTTTACTATTCTGAAGCTTGCATTTTTTATATGAATTTTAGGATTGACTTGTCAATTCCTGCAAAGAAACCAGCTGGGATTTTGATAGGGATTATGCTGAATCATAGATCAGTCTGAGAAGTACTGTCAAAACCAACATTGTCTTCTAATCCATTAACATGTGATGTGTCTCCATTTATTTAAATCTTCCCTAATTTCTTTCAATGATATTTTTAAAAAATTTTAGAGTACAAGTCTTGCACTTCTTTTCTTAAATTTATGTCTAAGTATTGTGTTCTTTTAACACTATTATAAATAGAATTGGTTCCTCAATTTCTTTTTCAGATTGTTCATTACAGATGTATTAAAATACAGTTGATTTTTGTATATTGATCTTCTATCTTGCAACCATACCAAAGTTGTTTATAAGTTCTAATAATTTTTAGTGGATTCCTTAAGATTTTCAATATTGGCATCATGTCTTCTGTGAATAGAGATAGTTTTACGTCTTCCTTTTTAATCTCGATGACGTTCATTTTATTTATCTGCTAAATTGCCCTGGCTAGAGCTTCCAATATAGTGTCGAAGAGAAGTAGTAAGAAGGGACATCCTCGTCATCTGGGTTTGGGCTTTTGTTTGTGGAAAAATTTTTATTACTAATTCAAGCTTAGATCTTCTTGAGTCAGTTTTGGTAGTTTGTGTCCTTCTGTAAATATTTCTATTTCATCTTAGATATCTATATTTTGGTATACAATTATTCATAATGTCCCCTTATAATTCTTTTATTGCTGTAACATTGGCAGTAATATTCCCAGTAAAAATGTTTTTAGCAAAAGGTGAATTATTGTATAAAACCTACAATGTGTATATTTTGCCAGATCATATTTGGATGCATAAATTCTAGTATATTGGATCTTTTAAAGTAGGCACTTACTGCCTTTTGGTTCTATTGCTTTTCTACAATATAGTAAGATATAAACAGTAGTGCTAAGGAATTCCAAAGAAATTAGGTGTCTGGAATTAAGAGCATTTTTGTGAGAGATGCCTAAGGTAAAGTGTTGGAGTAGGAGTAAAAATGTGAATTAACAAAGGGAATACTGAATGTCCTTCTAAATGGGAGGAATAGGAGAACTGGGGCTGGTAGGAGGCTGAGCAAGATAGGGCGCATAGGCATTGTTGGCAATAGTAGATGTGAGCAAGAATGTTGCAGAAGATATGCTTACTTAAATTAGGCAATAAAATGCCTACAGATCAAGGAAGTTTAATGTCACAAGGAATTATTTTGTCTTATTTTTGCATTTAAAAATATTTTTATTTGAAATGTAATATGCATATAGGAAAATCCATATATCATAAGGGTACATCTTAATGTACATTCATCACCTGAACTCACCTGTATAAATAGTATCGAAATCAAGAAACAGAACATTATCAACAATACAGAAGATTGTCTCCTGTCCCCTTTTAATCACCACATCCCCCTTACCACTACCATCAAATGTATTCAGTATTATTTTATCTGATAGTTTGAACCTTTTTCATACCTGGCTTTTTTTTTTTTTTCCCAGTGCTAGTTACACAGCCAGCTGATTTCAGTTTCAACTTTTATCTCTGGGAAATATCTAAGGGATGGAAGCAAAAGTTAGGGTTATTTACAAACCACGTGATCAGTCCTGAATAATCGAGAGTTGATTTTCATTTTGCATTTTGTTCTTTAAATACAATTTGGGTTAAACACTTCATGTGGATTTTCAAACTGAGCTCAGGAAGGGAAAAGATAATTCTGTAGGAAATTGAATTTCTATTTTAAGGTTAAAAAGAAAGATAGCAAGTGCTTTTTAGAACACAAACATGTTACAAAATTCTGACTATTTTTACATCACATTTATTCATTAGATTATGATGTGTTCCATGTATGGCATATGCAAAGTAAAGAATATAGACCTTAAATTCAAAATCATTGTAACAGCTTATAAGGAACTTCCTCATGCTGTTCAGGAGGTAGGTAATCTTCCATGGTAAGAATTTTGGGAATATATCCATAACTATAATAATATGACTAACTTCAGTCGTTATTTAGATCATATAGGCTGACCTTATACAAATTCACATATTAATTTTTTACTTTTATATTATTGGTTAATTATTTGTAACTAAAATGGAATTGGAAAATTAATGTTTTTAATACATAAATTTATATTACAGAGTTTATAAGGAAAACTATATCCCTGTAATAACCCAAGCCTAAGAAGTCTTTTTCAGATTATTTTTTTCTATATAAAGTGTGCTTCCTACTGTTAAAAAGTATTATGAACTATTTAAAAAGAAAATCTGAACATGAATTCCCAGATTCATTTAACAAGTATTTTTTTTCTTCTTCCTCAGACATTCAAACGTGTTTTGATCAGAGAAGAGGAGTATGATTCTATTATAGTGTTCTATAATTCAGTCTTTATGCAGAGACTGAAAACAAATATTTTGCAATATGCTTCCACCAGGGTATGTTAAAAATATCCTTTGATTGGGAAAATCTAATTATAAAACAATGCATCTCACTAAGACATTAAATAAATAATCTGCCTCTGCTTTTGCTCTAGCCCCCTACTTTGTCACCAATACCTCACATTCCTCGAAGCCCTTACAAGTTCTCCAGTTCACCTTTACGGATTCCGGGGGGAAATATCTACATCTCACCCCTGAAGAATCCATATAAAGTTTCAGAAGGTCTGCCAACACCAACAAAAATGACTCCAAGATCAAGGTTTGTGTTTTCTCTTTAAGGAAGTGGTAAAGAAATAAAAGAGGATTATTTTGATTCAAGCATAAAAATAAAGTTTTCTTCATTTAAAATAAGCTACACTCTTGTATCCCTAATTTGCTTATTTATATTAAGTGACATGGTAAGAATTTGTATGGAAAGAAAGATCATTTACTTAGGTAGGTTTGCAAATTTAGTCATCTGCTTTCCTGGGTGCTGGTGTCTGTTCTTTTGTAAACAGTCTGAGAACCAGTTGGTAATAGATTTCAAATCACATTTTTGTTAGCCAGTCTACTAAACAAAGAGATTACTTTTGGTTAATAATTTTTATTCTGTAGTTTATTGAATGTCCTGCAAACTCTTTCTGTGAACCTGTTCATCTTGCAGTGTTATAAAAATGTAGATGGCTGATTAAATGTAGATGACCAAATTAAGTCTTTAGAAGTTCATCCCTAATTCTTCCTGTGGTTTCCTTATATTACCATGGGCAATTTTCTGTGTCTACCTCAGAAAGGTGCTGGGGATCAGGGACATGATGAGTATAAAGCAATTTTAAATATTTAGATGAAAGATTCTGGCCCTGGCAGGTGTGGCTTAGTGGATTGAGTGCTGGCTGAAAGGTGGCTGATTCCCAGTCAGGGCACACGCCGGGGTTGTGGGCCCATTCACCAACTGGAGGCATGTGAGAGGCAACCGATGGATGTATCTCTCACACATCATGTTTCTCTCCCTCTCTTTCTCCCTCCCTTCCCCTTTCTCTAAAAATAATTAAATAAAAATATTTGAAAAAAAAGATTCTGTGCAACTACAAGTCATTATATTATATTCCATATCCAACCACAACTGCTTTCTGGATTTGAAGTGCCATGGGCTGTTTGAAACTTGACTATCTGCATAAAGTGGGAGGCAGATTAGCAAGAATAGTTAATATAATCTCATCTCAGAAATTGTCAGCCCATATAGTTGTACTTAATGGGCAAGAAGAACAAACAAGGAGAGGGGATATATTAACCCCTTAGAAAATATTAATGTTTGTGTGGTGTATTTAATTATATAAATAATGCATACTTATCATAAAACGTCAAACTACAGGAAAAGATAAAGTAGAAAATAATTGGCAAATGATATAAATGCTCTTGTGTGTCCCTATACCATCCTTTGTTTATTTGTTGACTATGTACTGAAATCTACAACTTACATTATAAGTGGCAAAGATGCCACACCATGTCTATTTAATTTATACAATCCCACACTTCAACATGAAAATGTATCCCAGGGTAATTTTTTAATGATGATAATTAATCCATATTGTACAGCTAGTGATGGCTATCTGCTGATCCTAGTGAAATCACTTCTGTCTTGCGGGGGTCTTCATTACCAAAAAAGTCACATGGCATTCCTGATGAATCCTCTCAAGCATTAGCATTAAGACAGCATCTTTTTTTTAACAGTTGATTTTTTTATTGTATTTTTTCATTACCATCTATTTCCCATTATACCCTCTTCCACCTTCACCCACCTCTGCCACAGTCACTACACTGTTGTCCATGTTCACGAGCCTTTTTTCTTTTTTGCTTGATTCCTCCACCCCCTGCCAGAGCTGTCAGACTGCTCTCTATGAGTCTGTCTCTATTTTGCTTGTTAGTTCGGTTTGTTCATTAGATTTTTAATTCTGTGTTTATCTATTATATTTAGGTATTCCGGTTAATCAAATATACAGAGATTGATAGCCCCTTATCAAGGAATTGGAGGATAATAAAATCTGTATATCTATTAGCTACATGTATATATCATCAGATCTTTGTTAGGCTAATGCTCTTCTTCAGCTTTATTATCAAAAACATAAATTACATAGTTCAAACAAGGCCAAACAGACTAATAGAGACTTCTGATTCTAGGATATATGATAAATAGCCTTTATTCTGTATATCAGTATAGATCCTGATTAGAATTGATTATTGCTTTAATATCACAAATTTTTAATGAGAAAACGTGAAAGAAATTTGAATTGATAACTTACCCATTGATTTATGAAGAATTAAGTAGGGATACACTTAAAAATTTTTTTTTACCCTCTTTAAATATGGACAATGGCAGAATGTATTCTTGCAGACATAGAGCTTTTGCTTCAAAAATCTAAGAGACCAGCTCAGTGTATGACTAGACTAGCACTGTTAGAGTAAACCTTTAATGAGTATGATTTATCAGTGGTTCTGAGGGTAGAGGAAACCTTTGATTTGGTATTTCTGATAATTCAGAAATTGAACATGCTGCGTGTATGTTCATCTCTGCAAAGTTGTGTATGATTTTCATTACTAATTTGTATTTTATCTTAACTTGACAGAATCTTAGTATCCATTGGTGAATCATTTGGGGTGAGTATTTTCTTTCTGTGAAATACAGTGACATGCACTGTAACTATAAAAAGAAATTGAAGATTTCTATAATTTGAATTTATAAGTGCTGTTATTTAAACACCCATCCAAGCATGTTACATAGAATTTAGAAAATATACATATCAGATTTATTTTCAAGTAAAATGTTTTATAAACATTCCTTTGAGATTATATAATACACATATATATGCGTGTGTACATACATTCATGTATATACATGTAGATATATAGTCTCAAAGGAATGTTTAGAAAATGGGTTTAAAATTTACTAATTATGTGTATTATTTAAAATAAGATACCATATCCAAATGTCACCAGCCAGTCCCTATCTACTGATCTTCTCCTTCCATACGTATACATGCTTTTGCTTGTCCTTCCTCTCAGACCTCTAGGATAGTTTTTCTCTGGTAAATTGATTAGGACTTCATTACTTGAGACCCTCTGCCCCAGTATAAATGGCAGGGTATGTGGTAGTCTTTATTCCAGAGGCATCCAAGGAAAAGCTTAGATTCGAAAGTTACTCTAGGCTGGGAACCTACTACTCTAGTTGGCCCTCCATTAACCTCACTAACCCTGCAACCCTATGTTCAGTGTGCATCACTATGAATGTTTCACCACCCCCATTCTTCTTGCCTACAATAGTTGTTTATTGCTGCACAACAAATCACATCCAAACTTAGTAACTTAAAACAAACATTTTTTTATCAGTTTTCTGCAGTTTCAGTAATTCAGGCATGGTTTAGCTGGGTCCAGAGCCTGTCTCCACAAGGACTCAATCAGCACCAGCTGGGGCTGCAGTTATCTGAAGGCTCACATGGAGGAGGATTTCTTGCAGACTCATTTGTATGGCCTCTGGCTGATCCCTGATGGCCGTCCGCCCAAGCCATCAGTACCTTGC
This sequence comes from Mormoops blainvillei, assembly GCA_004026545.1. NCBI lineage: Eukaryota > Metazoa > Chordata > Mammalia > Chiroptera > Mormoopidae > Mormoops > Mormoops blainvillei. Next base: position 203,096 of record PVJD01001360.1, on the reverse strand, counting down.
CCCTTGAGGTTCTCCCTAGGGCTATTCACTACTCCCACCCTAGCAGCTTGCTTCCTTCAGAGAAGGAACTTCTAGAGAGGAAGGGAAGGAAAGGAAATAATCAGCGAGATGGAGTCACAGTCTCTTGGTCACTAATATTGGAAGTGACATTCCATCACTTTTACCATATTATTTTTGTCAAAAGCAAGACAAATCCGCATTCAAGGAGACAAAAATTACTCAAAGGGTATAAATACTAGGAGCTGGGGATTATTAGTGAGAACCATTCTAGAGTCTGCCATACTTCCCCAAGTGAAATAACTAGAGAAAGATAAAAGTCTGTATTCTAAAAGACCAAGTATTAAGACATATGTTACAAATCACAGTGCTGCGACATTTAGCTCAGGGCAGGCTGCAGCTGTCAGGCTTCACAAAGGAGCTCACATACGTAAGTGTGGTTGGATCTGGAGAGATACAGAGTAGTGGCGTCATACTTTCCTGCTCACCATAACCTTTAAAAGAACTGAGAAAATGTTGTTATATGTCCTTACATATTTTAAAGCTGATAACTAAAAATCATGATAAATTTAGTAAGTGCACAGGATTTAGTTCCTATCCTATAAATGTGCTCTAAATAGATTTTCCATCAAAACCTGTTTTTGCATTTAATATTTTTGGAAAATAAAGTATAAGCAGCAAATCTATTCCTCTCTGTCAATCAGTCAAATCAGATTTAATTATTTTTCACTATTTTTTTCCTTCTTATTGAATTTATTGGGGTGACACTGGTCAATAAAATTATACAGGTTTCAGGTACATAATTCTACAACACATCATTTGTACACTGTATTGTGTGTTCACCACCCCAAGTCAAGTCTCTTTCCATTCCCATTCAGATTTAATTTCTATCGGAAAGTCTGACCTCATTTTTCAGTTCAAATGAACATGTTCATTCACACCCCTGAGATAATCACCTCACTCTTGGTTCTAAAATAGATAGATAAGAAATAGAGTTTTTCCACATGTTTCTCCTTTGGATAAAATAAGGTATTGCCCCTCTTTTGGTATTTCTTAACAAAATGTTCTTTGCTGTGACAGGATTCTCACTTAGGAGATACAGCTCTCAAACCATCTCCAATATTAGTAGATGAACTCAAATTATCAGGTTTTTTTTATATTTGATTTTTTAGTTTAAAACCTTTATGAATTAGCATTTCAACAAATACTGTTACCAATGATGGTATAAAATATATAAACTATATAACTTGTCAACATAGTAACCAAAAAGTGAAATTATTATTCACTGGACACTTCATCTCATTAAATTCTTGTGTTTTATCTGGTTACGTCCTCAAGAAAAAAAAGTCTGATAAAAACAGGGTTCCAGAAAACTGTTTCAACTTTATGTGCTTCTGACAAAGAGGTAGCCTGAATTGGGTCTGTGGGTATGTTCTGGAACTGAGGAACTAGGACTTTCAGAATAGTAGTCAAAGTTGTTGGAGGAACAGCCTCATGGGAAGAGACAGGAAGACTTAAACAGAGTGGGTATTTAATTGGGTAAATTGTTACTCTGATTTTGAGGCTTTTCTATGTGCTATTTGGTCTAGTAAAGCAGAAAAATAAAATGCAGATATTACCTCTACCTGATTTTTGACATGCCTCAAACTACAGTTAAGAGCTGCTAACTACAAAATGCCTGCATTTAAAAATTTAATAGAGAATTCTGTAATTTGTAGACTTCTGAGAAGTTCCAGAAAATAAATCAGATGGTGTGTAACAGCGACCGTGTGCTCAAAAGAAGTGCAGAAGGAAGCAACCCTCCTAAACCACTGAAAAAACTGCGCTTTGATATTGAAGGATCAGATGAAGCAGATGGAAGGTAGGGGCAGTTTCAGAATGTTCCTCAGCTAGATAAGCTGGTCATCGGGAGAATTCAGAGTGCCAACTCTGCTTTTGACTTCTACCAGTCCGTTTCTTGTTTGGAAATTGTTAGGATTACACAAAATAATAGGTATGACTGCATCCCAGAGTTAAAAAGCAGCATGTAAATAAATTATATACCATCTACTGAAATAGAGTGAAAATATCAGATGTTTAAAATCTGATTTTTACAAAATATTGATCAAATTTTCTTTCTTTAAGGTTAGATTTTAAAATACTCTTGAAAAATATCGGCTATTGTGTTTTATAAGACACTGAAGAACTATATAGGATTATATATTTGTGACATTTATATTTTAGATGGTTTGTTTACAAACCTTTGAAATTAAAAGATACTCACTAAAATAAGAGTATAAAATAAGTCGTGTTAAACACCATAGTTATTGGGAATTTAAGTTTTCCATTTATACATATACATATGAAAAATTTTGCTTTTTTTTTTTTATTCTGCAGTAAACATCTCCCAGGGGAATCCAAATTTCAACAGAAGCTGGCAGAAATGAGTAAGTACTTACCGTTTTACCTTATGTAAATGAAATGTTTACATTGCAAAAGAACTTTTCACATTAGAGAAGAATACATATAAGTCCTTCAGTTAGTGGACTAGTTCATGCATTTAAAGTATAATTTAATCAACAATGTATTATTTATGTGCACAAATATTTGTAGTTTAAATGTGTCATGCAAAGTGAAGGTCATCCTGACCCTTTCTGAAATCTTTTGCGCAGGAACACTGAGAAGTAAAACCACTTGTTCAGCATTAATGCCTGTGGTTAGAAGCAGCACTCTAATGAGGAACTCTTTAAGGAGTGTTGGGTATAAGGAAAGGTCTTACAAACTTAGCAAATACAAACACTATAACCCTATTTAAAGAATAGTCTTATGTCCTGCTATTATTGAACTTTCCTAACTTGCAAGTTTTCAAACTTAATTTAAAACAAAAGTTTTCCATTACTGAAAATCAGAAATTTGATAAAAACCACCATTGATCATTTTCCAAGTTGTACAGTGACATAAATTCAGAGTGTTAAAGCAAATGGAATTCTATCCTAGGTTACTCTTAACACTATAAAAGATTAACCCAAGTATAGTAGATGGAAAGTACACCAAGAAAAAAATAAATGCATGCTAACTGCTATGGGGTTGTCCTAGAGAGAGGCAGCTATGACAGTGAGTGTGACATTTCATGATAGTGTGGTGCCAGATCCATTAACAGCAAAAAGGGCTGGGACTTGGAAAGAAGACAACCAAATAGTACACATGCTCAGTCGGTGGTGTCTACCGCCCCCACTGACTGGTACAGTGAAGTCATCATTGTTCATGCATGTGCATTTCAATCTGCTCTCCGTGACCGCTAAGTTACAAAGATGTCATGCAAACCATTCTTGTTACATTACAATGGCTGGACTTTTTTCCAGAGAGATCTCATATAATTTTATTAACCAATGTTACCCCAATAAATTCAATAAAAACAAAGAAATGTTTTGTTGTTGCCTATGATGTAATTAATAATGTACATTTTCAATGTTCATTTCCACATTGAATGAGCTATGAGCTGATAGTCTTTGCAGTACTGGCAAGCCATCTCTGAACAAAAGAGAATTGCTAGTTTTGTCAAGAATGTCACTCATTTCAGCAGATCATTCTGGGCCAGCCCAGGATTCTGCTCTGCTCAAGTGCCAAACTCAAAGCTCATTATTTCATTATCTATACAAAGTTGGGCATACCTGAAAGTGTGTAAGACTGCCTTTTGGGTTATATAAGAAAATATTGGAATTTCTGGTTTTATCTCATCTACCTTTAATGTATATTTGGAGTATGTGTGTTCTATAATTCATGCACACGTTCATATTCATATATATGTACATATTTTGGTGGTATATGCTTGGAATAAATTTAACTTTAGGGATATTTGATTTTACAAAAGATTGGAATCCACTGCTTTTGTAAGGCCCTGAGCACCACGGACTCAGTGTAAGCATAGCATGTATGGTAGCCGTTTACCAGCTTACCTCATACCATCAGTGCCATTAACAGTTCTCCATCTTTTTTCCAGCATCTACTCGAACACGAATGCAAAAGCAGAAAATGAATGATAGTACGGAAATCTCCAACAGGGAAGAAAAGTGAGGATTTCATGACTTTGGTGGGTACTGTGTTCATCTCTGGCCTCATTGTCTCACAGACCTGACTGTATAACTCTCCCAGGTTCTGTTTACAGCCACATTTAATACATATCTTCAGCTCTCTTTGGATATAAAGTGTGCAGGTGCAAGCAATTCCCAAGCCATTTGCAATGCCGTAGTTAATAAAATATACATTGTTATTGTACAAGATTGAAAATCTTTTGTAAAGCCTGCCATTTGAAAAGTTACAGCAGATGTTTCTATTTTCAAAGGATGCCTGGGAGTGGGAGTCCCAACAACCCACGCCTGTCTGAGTGCTTTGTCTTCTCTCGTGGCATATGTGTGATGTTTGCTATTATTTTTATTAATTTATATTTATTTTTTTAATTTAACATAAACACCCTTAGAAAGTGTGTCTTGTCTTCCAAATACAATTTGGCTGACTGCCCCTATTCACCCAAACGATCCTGAATTCTTCATCTAAAACAGATATTAGAAAGTAAAAAATAATTACTAATTTTTACAAATTAGATTTTAGTTTACTAATGGAACCTGATGTATTATGTCTTTGTTTTTATAAAGTTTAGCTTTAAATACAAGCAGAAAGCAAACTATAAACATAGGATATTGCCATACTACTGATACAGATTTCATACCTCAGGACTTCTAAGAATTTATTGATTCTTTTCTTCACCCAATTCATGCTTTAAAATTAGGGTTATTAACAGTACTCTTAGTTTTTATACCATTCAGATCACTGAATTCATGAAGTATCCATCTAGAACTTAGAAGATAAAGTGTTCAACTATAGCTTGGCTATAAAGGACCCTAATATAGTATATCCAAAGTGCACTTTCTAATGTTTCTGGGTCCTAAAAAATCAAGATTCAAAATAATTATAAAACAGACTGTTAACTACAGGATTCTTAATATTTTTCTTAAAGATTCATCTAATTTCTTCTCAGCAATTATAGTGTCCTCTTAAATTTGGGAAAGGGTGTGTGTTCTCTAGAATGGTACGTGTATTCCATGTATCTTTAGAGCTGGCAACTGTCTATTTATCATTTATTGTTTTTAAGTCAGTATGGTCTAACACTGGCATATTCAAAGCCACATTATTTCCGGTTCAAAATTTCAAGTATGTATTCAAAGGTTTTTGGGTTAGGCATTAATGTTTCTAATTTTTTGCAAATATTTTAAAATAGCTTCATTGTAAAAGAGGTGCTTTCCCTTCTGGCACCTAAGGTGTATTTGAACTATCTTGTGTGATTAACTTATTTAGAGATGGTATAATTTAAAATAGATGGTATTTAAGATAGCATCAACTAGTTTTTAGGAAAATCACTTTGTCTAAACTCTTTCTAGAAAGAATTCTGGTCTGTTAGAAAACAAAATTTTATTTTGTGCTCAAAATTTCAAACTTGGTTTTTATTTTCCAGTCATCTTGATAACAAAGGCACTAGAATGCTTTACTCCATTTCCTCATTAATGTTTGCATGAATATCATACAAATCAGTTAGCTTTTAGGTCAAGTGCTTACCATGTTTCTGAGCCTTTTGCTAATAAGCTCATGTTAGTTATTGCCAGAATTTTAGGAACTGCAGAGATCGTGTATTGAGATTTCTTAAATGAGGCTTCAGATATCGCTTTATTGCTTTTTTGTATTGGTTAAAACTATACATTTAATATTGCAATGTTACTATTTTCTACAATTAATAGTTTGTCTATTTTAAAATAAATTAGTTGCTAAGACTCAATGGTCTGATGTGGTCTTTGTATAAAGTGCACTAATGTTCATATATATATATATATATATATATATATATATATATATATACACACATATGTAAATTCTCTCATTGTATCTCATCTGTTCTTAGCCTTTAATGGGTTTTATATGCTGATGATTCCTAAATTTATTTTTCTAGCCCTGACCTCTTCACAGAGGTCAAAGCTCTCATAACAAATAAAACTCTTCATTCCTACTCCTCCTCCATCTCAACTTCTCAAAATATGAACCAAAATCAAACACACACACAAAAATACCTTGTTTCTTCTACCTTAGTCTTTCCCCATTTGACTAAACACTTGCTTGAGCCCAAAACCTGAGTCATCTATTAACTTTTGTCTGAACCACTGTTAAAGACTTCTAACCGGTCTCCTTGTTTCCTCTCTTTCCTTTACCCCTCACACCCATACAGAGCAAAAATGATCCCTTCGGTATGTAAATTGATTCACATTGCCACTCTGCTTGAAGTATTCACGCTCCTTATCGTGGCCTGTGAAGTGGCCCTTACCTCCTCCATCCTCACCGCACCTTCTCCTTGCTCACTGTGCGTTAGCCGCCCGACCTTTTCCCTAAGGCCAAGCCTATCCCTACACCTCAGGCTTTTGCGTTTGCTATCCCTTCCGTCTAGGTGTTCGCTCCCCAGAATTGTACCTGTCTTTCAGGGATCAGTTCAGAGGACTTCCTTAACCACCCCACCTAAAGTCCTTACTCCATATTGTGCTTCTTTCCTTCAAAAATGTAACAGCATTTATTAGCATCTGAAGTTGCCATATTTGACTTGCCTATTAGCCTGTCTTCCCATCCCTACATCAGCCCTTCCCCAGGTTGGAAGCAACCTGGCTAGTTTTATTTATTACTTTAGCTCTAGTACCTAGAAGAAAGTCATGTCTATGGGGGGGAGAAGTGCATTTTGAATATTTCCCCAATATGCAGAAGCAAGTAATATTCTCTTCCTTTTTTCAGATGCCATGTATTGAGCACATAGTATATTCCAGTCAGAGTTGTAAATGTGACAATACAACAATGAATAAATAAAACTAAAATCCCATCTTTGTGCAACTTACATTGTAATTCTAGTTTCAGGGAAAGATAGCAAATGAATAAATAGATGTGGAATATATATGTCCAACTGTATTAAGTACTTTGGAGAAAGACATAGCTGGGAGGAGGACAGGGAGCACTGGTAGGGAAAGGAGTTTTAAATTTTAAGTAGGGTGTTCAGGGAAAAACTTGCTAAGGTGATATTTCAGCAGAGCTCTGAAGGAGGAGAGAGAGTGAGCCATGCATGGACAGGGGTAAAACAGTCCACAGAGATGAAAAGCCAGTGTCAGGAGGTAGAATGTGTCTGGTGTTTGAGAAAAAAGGAGCCATAAAAGAATGGAGAGTTGTAGAAGGAGCTGGGGAGCGGGTACCTCTCGTCATCTAATATAAAGTAATATGAAAAGCCTTTCCTCCCAAGCATCCTTTATGTATATTACAAGCCCACAATCCTTTGTCTGCAATTCTGAAATCCAAAAAGCTTAAAAAAAAAAAATAACCAATGGGTACTCTCTGTTTGGTGAAAAAGTTGTACGACATCAAAAGCATATCTAAACTGGCAAGGCGCTGTTTAGAGCCTTTATCCCATTTAGTGGTAATATTATTATTTTGCTACAAAAGTATTGGGTTGGCCAAAAAGTCTGTTTAGTTTTTTCCATAAAATAAAAGACATTTTTTCATTTTCACCAATAACTTTATTGATTTGGATATTTTGAGTATGTTCGAGTATTTTGAGTGTCTCCCGCTATTGGCTTCTAGTGGGTAGAGGCCAGGGGTGCTGCTAAACATCTTCCAACACATAAGACAGCCCCACAGCAAAGAATTATTTGGCCAAAATATCGATAGTACCAAGAAACTTCACAGACCACTTGACACGTTCAATCAGTCACAGCATCTTCTCCATACACCGCACAAACCCTTTTTTGCATTTCAGTTGCCTTTTTACCGTTCCTGAAATAATAAAGCATAATATGCTGAAAAATGTTGCATATCTTTTTCCATCTTCAATATTAAAATGGCTGTGTAAAAATTCACCAATTTCGATATTTTTTCAAATGCACGCTGATATGACAGCTGTCACAATACAATCTAACCAAATGTTTTCTAATGATGTTAAAGACAACTAAGCACTACTAGAGCCATAGTATGGAAAAAAACCAAATGAACTTTTTGGTCAGCCCAATATTAATATGTTGATTTTGGGTATCTGACCCAGGCCCTGCTCAGGTTATCATGTATTATTTGGTATATGTATCATATTATTAAACTCAAAAAAAAAAAAAAGTGACACACATCTGGTATCCAGGGTTTCAGATAAGGGATTTTCTTGAGTTTAAGAAATATGGTTTCTCAAAAACAGGGTGGATAGTTTGTTTCTGAAGGAAGAAAAGCAAATTAAAGACGTTAGAGCAGGAAAAGTGGCAAGTATGCCTCAGTGGGCTGTGTTTGTGTTGGATGGGGATCTTCCATGAGATTCTGTCTCTTAGGCAAAATCAAGCTGCCTTTAGGACACTAAAATTTTTTAGTCTGGATGATAGAAAACTGATCACTTCTGGTTATTAATTTAGTATTTCAGTAATTAAAGTTCTTCATGATAAAAAGAACAAGTTCAAATTCAAATACTTACTTATTTTTCAGTACAGCTTCCTGGTGCAAATGGTTGGGGAAGTGGGGCCCTGCATGCTAGTCCTGTTACCATCTGGATGGTTTCACAGAAACTTGCCTTATAGAAGCATATTTTTGTTCCTCATTTTGGGGCCAGATAGTATGGACAACATTGGTAAGGATGCATTCAGTAGAATTTTCCTTTGGACTAGATATATAATTTTACGTGACAACCTGAAATCTTGCCCCTAGAAATTGTATATTTCTATCACAAGTATAGCTTTTTAAATAGAAATATTTGTGGCAACACTATATAATGTCTGAATGGGATTAAAACAGACTCTTTTTAATATGAAGCCAGGATAGCGATCAATTCCTATAAATCCTTTTTTTGTGTCCATTATTTGGGGACTGACTATACTTATATATCAATATTGACATATATGACAATGACTGTTTAATATGAATGTTAAATTTATTCCACAGACCAACATCAGTTACTTCCTGAATAGAAAATGTTATTTTAACTGAATTTAGGGAGAGAAAATCAGTATGGTTTATGTTTTTATGTTTTGGCAAAGACTGAATTAAAAATAACTGCAAGGTATCATTTTTCCTTTCTTTTTACAATTCTCTCAACCTATTTGTTGCAATAAAAGGATGGGAGAGACCTAATAAGATAGACAAGACTATGTAGTATGTTGCTGTTTCCTTTTCATTATTACTGGTCAAGAATTCTGCCTCTTAAGTAAAACTCACCAGATTATGGTTCAGAAAGACTGGCTATTTTTTCAAGTCTCAGATGAGGAACATTAACCTTTACTTTTTAAAAAGCATCGAATGGCTTCTTAACAAACATCTATCAGCAGGTGAGGACACTACTTTATGCCTTTCTCTCTGCAAGTTTATCTTAACTTTCTCTCTGCAAGTTAGGGTAAAATGATATTGGAAACATTAAAACATTAAACTTCCTTATGTGAGCAGAGTGGAAAAAACACTGAAGGACAGGAAGTCTGAGGTGAACTTAAGTAAAAGATCCATTAATTTCTGAAGTGTCATTATAAAAACAGTCCCTTTTCTTTCAGCTATCCCTAACTGAACAGTATTGTTTCTGGGGCACTACAAAACACTCGCCTGCTTGAAGGAAATAATGTTGATAACCGTCACATAGGAGTGAAGCCTGTCCTCACCAGAGAAAACATGTTATTTCAGAGAGATGGATCTGTCCACTGGACTCATATGTCATCTCTGAAATTGGCCTAAAATTAGCCTTCATTGTTTGAAGTTATGGATTTTAAGGGCTTCATTCTTGGCTACATGTCAAAATTACTTTTAATGAAAATTTTTTAAATATACTGAGTTAGAGTTTTTGAATCTATACTTTGTAAAAGTTCCATAGATTATTCCGTTGTACCCCAAGATAAGAAGCACTGAGATATATAGCAGTGCAAACTTATACGTAACAAAGTGTAGAAAGGAAATCTGGATAAAAATCCCTCCAGCCCCTAATAACTTGTACTCCGGCAATATGGCTATTGCCTCATTGTGTAGTTTGGTAAACGGTAGTCCATTTGCATCCTTAAATAAACTTATCTCTTCCCTTTGAGTATTCCAATTTTTGCATGAAATGACTTCATAAAAGAAAAAAGCATCGAGGAGCTCCAGAAGACCTGTCAGAAACAGCAAGAAAGTAGAAGATAAGGTTCTGGAAGACACTCTGAAGATGTGAAGGCTTTGGTCAGTCATAGTGAGCAAAGGTGGGTGAGGAGGAAAAATGAGAAATGAAGACTGTGGCTGTCCAACTGTGAGAACTGCTAGCCATAGATGATAGCCAGGTCTGAATATTTCCTTTTTTTTTTTTTAATATGTTTATTGATTTTTAAAGAGAGAGGAAGTGGGAGGGAGAGAGGAACATCAGTGTGAGAGAGAAACATCAGTTGGTTGCTTCCCATACACTCCCTGACCGGGGATGGAGCCCACAGCCTAGGTATGTGCCCTGAACAGGAATTGAACCCACAACATTTTGGTGTATGGGATGATGCTCCAAACCACTGAGTTGCACAGGCTAGGGTTGAGTAATTCCTTGTTGGATACAATAGCAAATATTCCAGTGAAAACAAATGGTATATGATACGGCTGATTTAAAATAACAAATAACTAAGACTATATAATTCCAAAAATAGAATTGTGATTTAGAACTAGAGGCATCCAGATGACTTTGCCTCTACAAATTAAGGTCTGCAAAAACAGATAAACAAAGAAACTAAGGATTCAAAAGTGACCTCACTGATAAAGAGTAGTCACAGGCAATAATATGAATAGTAAGTTGTTTATAACCATTTATGTTTTTAGTGGGCTTTGCTATGACATCTTATCTGAGTAACTACTTCAAAAAACAAGCTCATATCGCATGGAATTATATGTATGAGATATCTAGGAGAGATACATAATTCCTATTTCTTGGGATTAAAAAACATATATCATGTGGATATAAAGTACAGCATAGGGAATACAGTCAACAAAATTGTAATAAATATGTAGGGAGCCAGGTGGCTACTGGAAATATTGGGAGGATCACTTTATAAAATATATGATTGTTTAACCACTATGCTGTTACCTGAAACTAATACAAAATAATATTGAATGTAAACTGTATTTGAAAAAACACTCCTCTGTTCTACTATCTGCAAATAAGCACTTTATTATCAAATAGTTCAGCATCAGAACAAGGTTTATACATTCCAAAAGAGTTTTCTTTACACAATATCATATTGTGAAACACATTAGGAGAATTTGATGCTACATCCTACATCCCTTTCCAGTTTCTATTTTGCAGTTGGGTAACTTTTTGTGATTTAAAAAGTATAAATTTATCTCATTCTTCTTAATGCTGTACATGAAATTAAGTAATTAGTTCCTTTTCAGCTAATACTTTATCATTATACTGTGCCAGATTAAGAGACCTGATTTAAAGTGACATAAAAGTCCACTAAAGAAAAACACATTAACATTTTTATTTACAGAGGCAAATCTCTCTTAACACAAAAGCAAAGGACATTATGCAATTATGTAAGGCAGATGAGCCCAGAAATAACATTCATTCAAAGACAGTACTTCATATTCAATAATCCCATACAAGAAATCAATAACTAAGAGTAAATAGACAATTAAAGTTAGCCCTTGGGCCTTTGACAATTCATTTGCCAAGGCATTTTGTGAACTCAAATTAATGCTCTAAATTAGCCACTATTTCTCAGAACAGTGCACCAGAAGAATATGAACCTTAATAGATACAGGCTGTTTTAAATTTGTTTTTATGCTAGTTATTCCTTCATCCAGTATCCCACAAATAAAGCTGTCCTCAGGGCATACCTAAGTCTTATAATAAATTAATTGAGTGCCTACTATATGCAAGGCACTGTGCTGGATGCTGACAGTGTGGTGGTGACGGCATTCCTCGCCAAGCTATGTGGTATCAGCCTGTTGAATAATGGAAGATTTAGCCAGAATAGCATACACTTAGACCAATATGCCAAAAGTGTCCAACTTACGTGACTCGAAAAAGGAAATGGTAAATATTATAAGACATTTAAATATCTTTCCCCTGGAGCTTATTCACATCTGAGCAGAACATTTAATGCCTTCTACATCATCTCTGGGTTTCAGTGGATGGGGAAGACTGACCACCATCATCCTTTTGACAGAACATAAGTATTCAGCCAAATGTAGCTCATTATTAATACTATTAAAGAGAAGTTATTCTCTGGCTGTTGCAGGCAAAAAGGAAATGCTAAAAAAAAATTCGTGCAGGTGAGGATCAATTTTTAAAGGCTCCAACTCTGCTTGCTTTGCTGATAAAATTCTTCAGGAGATCATGGTCCATTTCTGCAAAGCCGGAAGTCTGTGTTACTACAGTCAAATGGTTTATGCAAAACCTGAAGCAAAATTCTTCTAAATCCTAGGAACAACAACAACAAAAAAAGGTTTTAACAAATTCATATTTCCCAATGCAATGCAACACAGAATGAAAATTCCTAAAACACACAGGCAAAGAAAAAGGATTAGCTAGCCAATAGGAAGAAATGTTGGTACGGCAATACCTAAAGAATAGTTATAAAACTACAGAGCTAATATGAATCTATGCTTATGAAAAATGTAAATAACAGTAAAACATTCAGATTTCTCTACACCAACCAATGCTGGAGTTAGGCACCCACATGTATGAATTCTGTACCTTTTATAGTGAAAGCATTTGTATTGTTCATTCGACTTTCAATATTTGTTAAAAGTATAATACTCCTTTTTTATATTCCCCTAGGGGCTTTAAATATTTCTACCTGTAAAGAGTTTGTGAGAAAAAAAAAGTTGTCATAAAAAAACAGTAATGCTGGGAAACCACTTCTCTGAACTCATTAACAGGCCACTGTCCTTTTTTCTTTACAAGAAGACAAAAGATAGTATGGTCGGATTTCATCAGCCTCTGCATACCTTCAGTAATCTTAACTGGAAAGTACTTTGAGGAAATCATGACTTCCTCCTAAGAGAAACTCCTCAGATTGGTGTTTTTGGCTCTGAGCCAGAGGATAATCCTGTAGTAATTCTCTTGGTTAGATCTGGAGACTTGAGACAGAATGAAGGTGGCTGGTTGCTTTTTGACCCCAGACAAATCAGAGCTAAAGTGAGGCCAGCCTGTGGAGATTCTAATATGCCTTTTGGCCCTGGGCTATGCTGCCATCTTGACCCAAGACAAGGTGCTGCCCAGTGGTGGTCAACTTTTAAAGTTTATGCTCTATTAGCTGAAGCTAGTTTATAAAAAGTGAAGCCCAGAATAATGTCCAAGCAATCATATGATGCAGTACACTCCATAATCTTTTCTTCTTTACACACATGTAAATAAGAGCATATGCTGGAGATGAAAAAACAGACCAAAATGAGCACTACTAATAGCCATGCCAATCGAATTCACAGTATGTTTGAAGTAAAAAATACTACATGAAGCAAGCCTAGCTATTTCATCCTAAACACCTGTGTAGACTGCCGGGCTCACTCTCACAGTATAACATTTCTCAGTCCCAGGTAAAGCACTAGCTCATAGAACAGGCAAAATTCCACAGAGCCCCTTGCTATCATAGTATGTGACTATACATAAAAATGTGTGGCATTAATATATACTGAATATACCAATATCTATTTAAAATTATGTACTCTAGCTTAATTTTTAGAAATAACATCTTTGCCTACAGCACACTGAAGTGAAACAAGACAGCAAATACACTGTTCTTTTTAAAAATTTGTAGTCTATTATAATAATTTAGGTGCAACTGTTCGTTAGATGGGCTGTAGTAAAATACAGTGCCTCTGTAGGCAAAGCTGAACATTCATTAAACATTTAATGACATGCGTCAGGCGCTACCCTAGGCATGAGAGATTTGGTTGGACACAGAGTCCTTGCCACTCCTCAAGGAGCTTACTTTCTAGAAAACAGAGGGATGCAAGATAACCATACAAATAATCCACAGAAATAAGGGAATACGAAAACGTCTTGGAAATTAAGACCTAATTCAGGTGGAAACACTATGCGCCCACCTTTTCGTTGTCTGAGGAAGCCCACCAGAGTCCAATATTATCACCATGGCTTTAACAAACGAGAAAAAAGCATGATAATTCTTTTTTGGCCATAAGCATTTTGCATGTTGTACATGCCCAATAAAGCATTACTTTGATGAAAGACAAACATTCACTATGCTTTTAAATGTCAATGTTTCTAGATGTGCAAGATTTCTTTTTAAATGTTAAGTAAAAAAAAAAAATTAGTATTTAGAGATATACATAATGTAATCTAGGAAAGAGCAGAAGGAGCTGTGTGAAAATATTATATTCTCTTGTCTTTCCTTTCCAAATTTTCTTTAATAAGCACATTATTCATACAAGCAGAAAAAAGGTTAAAACTTTTTTTCCACCCACCACTAAAATGTCCCTTTATTTTTTTAACCAAAGGAGAGGATATCCTTATATCAAAAGGAAATCAATCTAGGAAGTAGAGCCTGTTTCCTAAAGATTTAGCTCTAAGACAGGTTTTCTTTCCTTTCTTTATTACCAGAACAATATGTGGTCACTGAACAAAGTTCAGGGGGAAAAAAACAAAGATAGAAAATGAAAATCATCCATAATCCCACCATGTAAAGATAACCATTGATTACCATATTTTGCCATGTTTAAGGTGCACTTTTTGCCCAAATTTTTGAGGGGAAAAAAGGATGTACATTATACATGGGTATAATATTACATACTATGGGTATAATAATCCCATGTATAATGTGCACAAAAATGTGCGTACGCATTATACACAGAAAAATATGGTATATTTTTCAGTCTTTTTTTTTTGTCATACATAATGAAGTTCAGTCTTCTTAATTCAGCTATTTATACATTTTTTTAAAATAGGACTGTAGTTTTTCAGTTAATGATATATCTTGAATAGCTGCATAATTTCATGTTAACATTCTGTATAGTTTAAACAATCCTCTAGGGTTCATGTTGACTTTCTCTAATTTTTCAAAATTATAAACAATGCTGCAGTAGACATCTTTGAAGTTAATCTTCGTCCAAATCCACAATTACTTCCTTAAGACAAATACCTGTATATGAATTTCTTAAAGAATTACATCTTTTAAAGGCCTTTTTAGAAAACTTTTTTCCTTTTTATTAAATTTATTGGGGTGACACTGGTTAACAAAATTATATAGGTTTCAGGGTATAGGAGTATAAGGGGACTAAATGGTAATGGGGAAAAATACAATAAAGATTTTTAAAAGAACTATACATTAACTATGGTATGCTTCATTATATGTTACAAAAAGTGTTCCCGGTGTATTATTTACTTTCTGATTTTTCCATGGTATTTTTTGATATATACACTTTTTAAAAAATATTCATCTGAGAGTATCTTTATTGATTTTAAAGACAGAGGAAGCAGGGCATGGGAGAGGGAGAGAAAGACACACAGTAACGTGAGAGAGAAACATCATCTACCATACATGCCCCGACCAGGGAGGGAACCCACACCTTTTGGTGTGTGGGACGATGGTCCAACCCACTAAGCCCCTGGGCCAGGGCCATGTAAATGTTTTGTTTTTTTAAATCTTTTTGAAATTAAATCCATCCTTTCCTTTATGGTTTTCCACCTTTGAGGTCCACCCTAACATTATATAAACATATACTAATATTTTGGCTGGTATGTTACTATTTGTTTACATTAAGTATTTAATCTACCAAGAATTTATTTTAGTTTAAGATATGAAGTAGACACCCACCTATTTTTTCCGGAAGGTAGGCTAATTGACAAAATGCTTTTCTTACCTGAGCATCGTATTTCACAGCAGCAGAGAGTAGAGCAATGGCGTTCTCTTCACAGATTCCTTGCTTGATAGTTTGTTGGCAGAGCTTTTTCAATCGGTTTTCTCTATAAAATGTAGCCAAATCTAGCAATCCTGGCAAAAAGACAGGTGGAGTGACTTCAAGCATCCTGATTTAAACTCTCTCAACCCTTCAGAGATGATTTTTAATATAATCCTTAGGGAAGGCTATGTAAATAGGCTTGTACTGACTTACACTCTGAGTGGGTGGCTCTACCTAAGAACATAGTTGAACTGAGCAAATATAGAGCTGTGGAAAAATAGTACAGTGAAACGGCTTTAATACGTTTCCTAGAAATGCCCCCCTAATTATCTGTCCACCTGCATTGCCAATATCTGTTCCTGGGTCATTTCCCATCAGTACACGTACATGCTGTAATTGTGCTCATCTCTTTAAAAAAGAAGAGAAAAAAGAAAAACCTTTCATGGACTCATGTCTGCCTCTCATCACCCTACTCCACTTCTCTGCTCCCCTCTACAGTGAACTTCCAGGGGAGAGTCGTCTCTGCTTCCTGCCTCCATTTTCTCAGCTCCTATTCTCACCTCAAGCCACTCCAGGCGTAATTCCATCCCCTCCACTACTGACATCACACCTGGGATTATCAGTAATGGCTTCCACGATGCCAAGTCCAAGGGGCTCTTTTCTGGTTTCACTTTACTCAAGATAGACACAGAATTTGACGTAGTTGATGATGTTCTATTTCTTGTCACTTGTTTGTGTTTTTCTTCTCTTTGATTAGTTATTCTTCAGTCTCTCAGCTGAACCATTTTTTCCTGACTTCCAAATGTTTGGGTGCCCCAGGGTTCAATCCTCAGATTCCTATTTCATTTATTTCCTTAAGTTATTTGAGTCCCATGGCTTTAAATACCATCTATAAATGTTGATGATTCCTGCCATATTATCTAATATTATCTGTCATCTACTTTCAGATAATTCAACATAGAGTGATTTACACATGCCAGTTAATTTCAGTCGACCCCATGGGGGACACCAAGAAGTACTCTAATCAGGAATGGCCAGTGGGCATCTGAAAGACCCTTGTCAGGAGCTTCAGATACTGCACGCTAATCTTCATTAAACAGTGCTACAAATACTTTGTTGTCCATGAAATGAATAGTGTCTGGTATGTGTGGCTTGGCTAGAAATATTGTGAGGGTCCTTTTGCCTTTGCATAAATGGAGTTCGGGTATCATGAGCTCAGCAGTCCTACACCCTTGGAGTAGTACATTCGCTAGGTCTTCATCCAGTCCTAGGCTGCCACCTGATTAAAAGCTTAGCTAAATCTTGCTACTAGAATATTGTCACTTCTACTTCATGCTAACCTTTCATATAACCTACTTCACAGAGGGCCTAATGGGCAGAGAGCTAGGATTTCATCAGTCTTACAACATTAACTGTTTTTGTATCTGTCTGCTCCGAAGTTTTGTACATGTGGAAGAATTTGATTGGAAACTTGCTTTCATTGTAACATGACAAACACAACGTTATGGCAGAAAAACCTATGGCCCATTGGCAGATTCTGAAACCTTGAGAGCTGTGAATGGCTCAATTGTTTTTGGTCAATTCCCAACAACTCCCAAATTCTTTACCAACAGCCCTATACAATCCCAAGCTTCAGAGTCACATTGATGTGTACTCACAGTAACTCCCTTAGAAAGGACCTGAATCTCTGCTCCAGAGGGCGCCACTTCCTACCTCCACCAGACACACCCCTCACCAAAAGTGTTGTTAAGGAGCCATGCACCCACTCTTAGACCACATTTTGGGTACCTGGCACCCTAAGATTACCCACCTAACTGGCTCTGAGGCCACATATATGAGTATTTCCTCCCCTCCAAACTATGATACCAACGTACAGACCCTCATCCCCAGGGGGTGGCCCAAGCTGAGGGTAGATGGAGCCTGGACTTGCAAGCTAGGGTGCCCCCACACCGTCGTGATGGAGGATGTAGCTGGTGGTGGGAAAAAAAAGGCAGCTGTTTAAAAGCTGGAAGCCAGAGCCCTGTCTCCCCCATGTCACTGTATTCCTGCGCAGAACTCCAGGGAGTACAGCTCTACATTCCATCTAAAACTTAAACCTGGCCTTTCATTTCTTAATGAAGGTATACTTTTTGAGGTATGAGGATTGAGCATATCTGAAGTTTGTTAGCTTGACATACAACTTTGAATTTTTAGACATGTGGTATGTAGCCCTTAATTTGGACTCTTCCCCAGAGCCCTGCAAATATTAGGGGTGAGCCTATAAAATAATGCCACTTGGATGTCTAAAAAAGCAGCTCACAATCCTTTGACTTTCCAAACTCAAAACAATACTTCTTCCTCTTCTTCGTCTTAGTGAATAATACTTTCTTTAACCCAGTCACTCAGGCCAATTACTCAGAGCAGTCATCCTTCTCTTTTTCCCTTACACCCTGCGTCCCATCCATCGACAAATCCCATGAGCTCCATCTTTAAAATATCCAGAATCCGACTGCTACACCACCCTTACCCAGGGTACCATCATCTCCTACCTGAACCATTATAATTACTGATCTTTTGAAAACAACGTAATTCCTATATTAGAAGCTACTTGTTGCTTCCCCCCCCCACACACATGTGCACATATGGGAATCAATTCTCTCTTTCTTCCAAAACCATAGAATATTTAGCTGAGCCATGGCCATCTGGATATGACCGCACTTTCCCCAACCTCCGATGCGTCTGGGCTATAGACTTGGTCAGCTCTGGTTCATGGTTTGAAATAAGTGGAACTTGCATGGCCCTTCCTTAAGGGATGTAATGCAGGTGTGCTCTTGGACAATTAACACAGGGGTCACATGTACCAATGCCCTGCACTGTATCCCTGTGTGACAGAAACTATCTTGTTTAAGCCACTTTTTTTTCCGTTTTACTTTAGAATTAAAGCAAATCCTAAATAACACAACCCCATGTTAAAAACTTTCCAAGGCTTTCCATCACACCAAGAATAAAATGCAAGGTCTTCACCACAGCCTTCAAGATTATATGTGATCTTGCCCAGCTCTCCACCCCTCAACCCCTACCACTACAAGTCTTGTTCAGTCCACTCTGGCCACCCTGGCCTTCTCCCTCGTCCTCCACATGCTAAATCTGCTCCCGTCTCCAACTCTTGCTCTTATGTTTCCCACACTTAACGGCTCTTCCTTGGGTACCTGCATGGCTCACTCCCTCATGACTCACCCAGGTCTCTGCTCAGCGCACTCCCTGACGGGGGTCTCCCTTGACCCTCCTGACTGATGCTTTTATTTGTTTGTTTAGGGCAGGTCTGCCTCATCTGAATACAAGCTCCTCACAGACACTGAGGGGGCTGCCGCACACAGTGGGCATGGGCACCAAAACGTTTATGGAAGAAAGGAAGGAAAATTATAAAACTTCAGAAACCAGAATTTTGTTTACCTGGGTAAAATTCAGTGCTGACCTGGTAAAAAATGTTATTGGTTCATACATGTAGAATGAATGTCTAATTTAAAAACTGGGGGATTGAGCTCTCTTTAGTTACTTATAGAAGTAATTCCTTAATTTTTCTGTACCATTGGTCAACAATATTGCCAATAGCTGTAGGCTGAAACTTAGTGTTTTTAACTCTGTGTGCATTGGATACCTTGTATTGCTTTTTTTACTGGCAGGTGAATGTCCCTCAGTCCTTTCAGGACAGGATGCACCGGACCACAATGGTCTGTCCTAAGGCCCTCTGGGATAGAAATTCACAGATATGCACATCAGCAGGGCTTATTATTATGTGGATTTTATCTTTTTTATAATGCAAACATCTTGAGGGCAACAGGTATGACAGCTAAAAGTTACATACAATACTAACATATAGCAATTAAGAATGGCACCCACTCGACAGTGGTGATGGTTTGATAATTCATCTATCTCCTATTTTAGCTATCCAGTCAATCTTTGTATAAGTAATAATAAGGAAAAGCAGCTTGGGTTCAACGCACAAAAAGAGAACTCGTTCTGTGATTGCCCTCACAGCAGTGTCCATTTAGGCTCTGCAGAAACCACCTTGCCCAGTTACCCAGCACTTGGCCAATCTCTCGGTAAACTCTGTGGCAATTAATTACCTACTGCTTCCTCAGGGGGAAGACTGATGCTGTCGGTGTACAGGTATTCCAGGAAGGCTCGGTAGACAGGATATGAAAATTCGCTCATTTCTACAATGTCGTCCTCACTGTCTTCCAAAGAAGAACGAAAATGCTCACACCTGAAGGAAAAAAAATATGTCAGGTCCTAGCTTCTGTGCAAGAGCAGATAAACGCAAGGGGCATGTCCCTGTGGGGCTTAGAGGGGGAAAACTAACAAGGAGAAGGGAAAATCATAACACTACACATGGCGGTCCCCAAGTTGCGTACCTTCATATTCTTGCCCTGTCCTTCGCTTCCTCTGCTGGCCAGTTTTCAGACAACCATTAATTCAAAAAGGTCGCAAATGCAAACCTGCTGTGGTAGAGCCGCCCCTGCAGCCATGCTGGGTGGAGAAAGTGCAGGCCTCCCTGGCAGAGTTCCCACATCATGTCCACAGTGCAGCATTTATGGAAATCAGGTGGGTTTATCTTTATAACCTCAGAGTAATTTTGTTTCTTCACTTCCTATTACGGGTTGAATTGTGCCTCCCAAAATTCATATGTTGAAACCCTAACCTCAGAATATTTGTGAAGAGAGGGTCCTTACAGAGGTTATCAAGTTAAAATGAGGTTATTAGGGTGGACCCTAATCCAATATGACTGGTGTCCTTATAAAAGGTGGGGGGAGGTGGATTTGGACACAGACATGCACACACACAGGGAAAATGCAATATGAAGACTGGCGTTATACTCCCACGAGCCAAGGAACACCAAAGATTGCCAGCAAACCACCAGAAACTAGGAGATCATGGATCAGATTATTTTTCCTAGCCTTCAGAAGGAAACCATCCTTTGAACACCTTGATCTTGGACTTCTAGCCTCCATAATTGTGAGAGAATAAATTTCTGTTGTTGAAGCCCAGTGTGTAGTACTTTGTTACAGAAGCCCTAGCCAACTTACACATACCTATCCTTTCTGAAGGTTTAGGGACTGTTGTGAGAGAGAACAAATGTTACAGAGCCTCATCTTAATAAGAGGCGAACTTAAGACTAAAATGCTATCTTGAGTTTGTGATTTGTTGCCATAGGATTTATATATCTGTTCAACAACAACATGATGATTTCAAAATTATTTTGTTAAAAGGAAGAAGCTAGGCACAGAAGAATACATACTGTATAATTCTATTTATTAAACTTCTAGAAAATGCTAATCTATAGTGACAGAAAGAAGATTGCCTGCCCCAGGGCTGGGGCATGAGGGATCTTTGAGGAGTGACGGAAACATTATCTTGATTTGGGACAATGCTTTCACAGGTGTACTCAACTGTCAAAGCTCCTAAAACACACAGTTTAAATAAATGCAGCTCATTGATCAAAAATTATATGTATTATCAATATATTTGATTTTGTAAGAAATATGTGTTAGCTCTACCCTAGATCTTATTGCTGCGGAAAAGCCTAATCTTCTCTTTTTTCAAGCATCTAAAAGTTCAGTGCCCCCCAGCTGACTGAGGAATGGGATGCTGACGGGCCGACCCCAGCTTAGTTAGGAAGCATGCTGGCAGCGAAGCAGTCCGCGGACTGCCGCCGCACACCGCACTCACCCGCTGGTCGCGGGCTGCGCTCAGAAGCCGAGGTGGACAGACCATTTTCAAAATCCTGCAAGGAAGCCTGGAGTCCTTTATGCCCTCAGCTATAATCCTGGCACTCATTGCATCTGGCATCTATTATTTCTTGTTTCGTGTATAATGCTTTTCCCCCAGCTTCACTGTAAGCTCCTACGGGCAAAATCTACCTTACACTTTTTTCATAATTACTTACGTTCCTAGAGTAGTTCCTTAGATTAGCAAATAATAAATGTATTTATTTCAATTCTCAAAATAAATGATTTCTTACCTAATTTTTAGAAGGACTTTATGTGCATAAATATACTTTCCATCCACCAGAAATTTCAGGTCTGCAGTATTGGGGTTGTCAAATTCCCTCTTCAGTGACTCAGCTACTGTGAGGTGGTCATCAGGTTCTAAGAGAATGACAACGTCAGTGTTTCTGACTTAACTACAGACATAATGAAAATGTAGAGTGCAATACAGCATTGCTCTGCAGACACTCGTGAAAATATCAATTCTCCAAAATAACGGAACTGAGCAATGCTTTTTTCCCCTAAACGTGAATTCACACCTCTTTAATCATCAAGGATTAGAACCTCACACATGCCTACTTCCAAATCTGGCAAAACAACAACTATTAAATCCAAAACCACCTCATCAAAAGAAATCTTGAATATCTGAGTAAATATACTAGCTAAAAAAAAGACATAGTTCCTCAGTCAAATTAAAAGTACTTTTAATTTAGCATGTACTGTTGGTGTCTGATACTTTTAAGAAAAACAAATCAATCAAACTAGTTCTTTTTCACAGGAGTCCATTAAAGGGAAATAAATGATATGATACTGCATTTAACAAAGTCCTTGCTATCAAAATAAAAGCACCAGCGTTCTCTTCCTAGTTTTCAAGCCATCACTCAAATGGACAGTGATCAGCTCACCCACAGAAAGGAGGCGCCAGGAGACGGCGGGAGTGGCGAAGCAGGCAAACACGTCGTCTGTGCAGGAGAGGTGGGTGAGGTGAGGCAGGATCACTGACTGGCCCCGGCACTGGCCCCACATGTACACGTGCCCGCCCTGGGTCTTGGCAGCAGATGTGTGGGTGGAGTGGCAGGCTGCAATTTCTATAATTCTAAGTTCACAAACATCAAGTAAACACAGTAAACAGGAGAAGAAATTGGTTGATCTCTCCTTCCCTTAGGTTTGATTTCAAAAACGAAACAAAACAAACACACCTAACCTCCTAAATTTTCAGGCAATATACAGGTATTTACATTGAAGCTATACTTCAATGAACGTATAACTAACAAAGATCTTGCTATCACTTCGAGCCAGTAGGCCTGTAAAAATATGTACCATCTGCCCTGTCCAGGTGGCTCAGCTGAGTGGAACATTGTCCCGTACGCCAAAAGGTTGCGGGTTTGATTCCTGGTCAGGGCACATACCTAGCATACCTAGGTTGTGGGTTTGATCCCAGGTCAGGACATGTATGGGAGGCAACTAGAACCAATTGATGTTTCTCTCTCTTCCTCTCTTTCCTACCCTCCTCCCCTCCCTCCCTTCCTCTCTCTGTAAAATCAATAAGCATATCCTTGGGTGAGGAATAAAGAAAAAATATACCATCCCATTTTGAAATTCAAGTACAGTCTAAGAGGATACAGACCAGGAAAAAAAAGAAGAAAAAAAAATTTTTTTTTTTTGTTAAAATATTACTTTCTGAAGTAGATAATAAAAACTTGACCCAGGTTCAAAAAATATTTTTATCAAAACATCACCAATTTTAGGGTTAAATGGAGCATGCTGTAAGTCACCCCACCTCACACTGCAAACAGTAAATTCAGTAGTTACAACTCACTGGACTCTCTAGAGCCCAACAGTGCAGTTTTCTGGGATCAACATGTAGACCCTGGTACAGTAAGTTCATGATTGCCAGGGGGTAGTTCTCAGAACACTTCCTACTAGAAAACGTTGTTTTTGTTGATTTGGAAATAATTACTTTGCCCTAAGAATAAGCCACCACACAGATTCAAAGACAGTAAACTATTTTACACCGAGTGAGGCTGTCATCTGGATTTTGCCAGTAGGCAATCATATCAGTGTCCTCTGTGACTTAGGCTCAGAACTTCAGAATTATCTCTGTCCTCTCTTTCCTCGCCACTTTCTTCAGAATATCCAGTTGGCAAATAACATACATCCTTTGTAATTTCTCCCATCTGCCACTGCCTTCAGTCAGACATACCCCACATGTGGGCCAACAGAACAGCCTCCTAGGTCTCTCTGCCTTAGAACTTCCCTCTGCTCTCCCAAATTGCATAATACTGGCAGGTAAACAATCCTCTTAAAACACCATTCTCATCAGTACTTTCAAACCTTCACTGATTTCCCACAAGATAAAACCCAGACAAGTGACATTAAGGCCTTCCTTCATTTGGCTTCCACCTATGTCCAGCCTTCTTTCAAATGACTTTTGCCCACACACCCTATGTTCCAACAAATGCTGAGTTCCAACTCACTACTCCTCAATGCCTTTATTCACAATTAAAGTCCTTAATCAAGAATGTCCTTTCCTTTCACTCTGCCTCAGATCCTACCCATCTTTTAAGGCCCAGTTCAGAGAGCCCTGACCTACCTGAGGTAAGAATTCTCTCACCCACCTGAGCTCTCGCAGAGCTCCTATCCAGACCACTCTGGCCTGGCCCCGTCATCTTCCAGGTGAACATGTGTTACCTACTCAGTTAGATTACAAGTTCTGGACAGGCTGATTCACGGGCTTATTTCTCTCCCTCTAAGCACCCAGTACAGTGTCTTACTAAATATAATTTGTAGATCATTTTATTGACTAACTGGGAAAGACTCAATAACACAGAGCAACTGAGGGGTGGATAAGACCCCATTGACCAAGGTTAGCAACTGAAGGGTGCAGATATTCCTCCACTGTGGGCTTTAACTAGAAGTTTCCCAATCAAGGAGAGCGTATGGTCATCGTACGACCTGGAGAGTGCTGTGGCAGCTTGACTCAGAAGGCCGAGAGAGATACTGTTTTCTTGGGCAGCCCAAGTAATTTCACTGATTTATTAGAGGATACCTCTCAGCTCTTGAAAACAGCCCAAGAGTATTGGAGGAAATGAAGCCGTATGTCTCGGCTGTGTGTCTCAGAATGGAGATCCTGGAGGTTGGGGCTCAGTTTGAATCTTAGCTTTACCAGTAAGCTGCACGACTCTTGGATAGTCCCTGAGTGTCTACGAGTCTCAGCTTCATCACAGTGCAAGGCCAGTATGTGAGAATTAAAGGGGAAAATTTTAAGCGCCAATCACAATGTCTGGTGTACAAACAGTAGCCTAACAGTAGAGGTTTCTCAATATTACTCAGTATTTTAAGTGCCAAAGTCTCCCCTATATAGAGACTGTATATTTCTAATGGTCAATTCAAAATAGTAATGCTTTTCCTATTTGCATGATTAAGTCAGTCAAATTGGCTCAAAACAAACCTTGCCTAGTAGGGGAAAATGGTCAATACTATTTTGCGTCACAATAAGGATATTCTTTTCAAAAAAAAAAATGAAAAGGGAGCAAGAAATAGAATAACTACATTTATTCGAAGGAAAGTGAATCTACTATCATGTGTTACACCCACATGTGAGAGTGGTAACAATTGATTTTAATTATTGTAGCCCCATAGTATATTTGAAGTCAGATAGTATGATACCTCCAGCTTCATTCTTCTTTCTCAGGATTGCTTTGGCTATCTAGATAGGTCTTTTTGTGGTTCCATATAAATCTGATATTTTTTGGTCTACTTCTTTTAAAAAATGACATTGGGATTTTGATGGGCATTGCATAAAATCTCTATATTGACCTGGGTAATATGGCCATTTTAACTATGTTGATTCTTCTAATCCATGGACACATAATACCTTTTCATTTCATTGTGTCTTTTTCAATATCTTTTAATAATGCTTTGTAGTTTTCAGTAAACAATTCATTTTAGATTGTGTAGTAGACAAGACATGGACTGGGAATCAGAGGCCAAGTTACTTAAACACTTATAATCCATTTTACCATCTTTAAAAAAAAAAGAAACAAACAAAAGGTAGAGGCTTGTGGTGAACAGTACATGAAATAAACTACCCAGCACTGTAGCGCACATTCAAAATTGGTTTCTTCCCATGACTAACAGTTGCTTCAGGCACGATGGGGCCTGCCTGGGGCCCAGAGAGAGAGGTAGCACATCTGTGAAACTGCAAACAATTCCCAGATAACATCATAGTACAGCACTGCCTACAAGTGACCTGGGTGCTCCTCAGAGCGTATTTAAAGTAAAAGTGAGTTCCGCTGGGCCACAAAGGCTTTGGATGAGTAAGAGCATATGAGGCAGAGAGAAATACATGTACAAATCTGTAGGCAGAGGCTGGAAACAGCAAGGCTGGAGAAGGTACCATGTTGAGAGGGCCCCACTGGAACAGACGGGAGCAATGAGGTTTGCTGGGAGCAGTGGTGTCAGAGTCTTAAATCCAAGGCTGAAGGGTTTAGATTTGTTCTGATGTGAGAGACAAATGGGAAACAGCTTGGTAAACAGGGCCATAATATGATAAAAATGGAGCTTTTAGGTTAATCTGTCAACAGTGTGCAAGATAGGTTGAAAGAGAGAAAAAGAATAACCTAGAAGGTGAGCTGGGGAAGGCTGATGGGTGTGAAGCTGTGATGTCCAAGCACGGTGCCAAGGAAGAATCAGGATGGCCTTCGATATTGTGGGAGTTCAGAAGAATGCACCCCAAGATCTGCTTCTATGTTATGCAGATTGTTTTGAGCTAAAGGCAACTTTTGCCATGGGCTCAAGAGAAATTTCCTAGAAGAACTTGAATTAGGGGACTTACCCATAGTAAGAGATTATCAGAGATAACGTCTTTTGACCTATCTCTAGGACAGGACAAACTCCTATTTACTGAACACCTGCTCTTCTTATCCTGTAATTACCCTTTGAAGCCCCCAAGGCAACTTACCTCATCCCTAGCTCAGGATGTCTATACACCCATGTTCCCTTGCTATCTTTGAACCTCTCGGGCATGTAGAGTCTAACTCTCATGTATGTGTGGTGCTTCCATACACATGTATGTGTTAATTCAGTTATTTCCCCTTGCTAATCTGTCGCATGTCTATTTGATTATTGGACCAACCAGAAGAACACTGAGGGTAGAGGAGATTTATTCCTCCCTTAGAATATCAATAAGAGGAAGGACAGGCTCAAAGATGGCCTCAGAGTCTAAGAAAACACCAACCTGACAGTGTGGGGAGAGGGGGGACACAGTGCTAGCCTGATGACGGGATGGGGGCTCAGCAAACCAATATCTAAGCCGTTAACAAAAAGAAAAAGGCCTTCTACATTTTAACCGCTTTAGTTATGAAGCAATCTAGTGTTCTCTGGGAGAAAGGGAGGTTAGGACAACCCAATGCTGTTTAGATAAACATTAATTAACTGCTCTTTTCTCATCATTTTTAATCACTTCCACAATGACCTACCAGGCAGAGACTTTAGATTATTTGAGTATCTTTGAGTACTTTGGGAAACCACTTAAAATGATAGCCTCCCTTTTCTGTGGTAATGTTCTATGAAAAATAACTCGTTGAAACACAACAATGTCCATCCATGCCAAACTACCCACTACAGAAAATCAAAATAACTTAATTCCTACATTCACTTCTGAATGTTTATTATTAGCCTTCATAAAACAGGGGCAGCCTTTGCCATTATAGGAGGTAGAAACACTGCTTCTTGGAAAAAAGCTGGTATAGACATAGCAAAGGGGTCAGGATGTGGAAGGATGTAGACTGGCCTTCCCTAAGCATGGCCCGGTGACATTTTCCTGAAACACCCAGGGCCACAAGGGAAGTCAGAGGTGGGGCACAGGCTTGGTTGACCGCAGCAGCTGTTACAGGAAGGAGGGCGGAGGAAGCTGAGAGGAAACCTGCAGGTCTAGGTTTGGGACCAAAGCCACTGCCAAGGCCCCCTGCCTTTGCCTAAGGTCATCTGTTTTTGTACCTGATTCATACCAAGAAACACATTTTCCTGAACCACAGAAGATGGAATGCAAATGTTACCAACTTCATCTTAAGAATGTAAAACAGAAAACAATGAGGAGGGAGAGGGGAGGTCATTTGTGAGAGAGAATAAGTAGAATAGCTGTAGAAGGTTTAATCATTGTAGTTTGTATAGAGTAGCTGTTGGAAGTGCAGGTGAAACGTGGCTGAGGGAAGACAGAATATCTAACAGACAGTCAAATGTCCCAACAAAAGCCAATTTTAAAGAGGAATTAATGCTCCTGTTAAAGAACATTCTAACACTAAGCAGTAAATTCCCCTTAATTCTATATTATGCCTAAGTTTTGTTTAATCACTACGAAACATTGAAGTTATTTTGAAAATGCACATATTACCTGTCCTTTTCCACAATGACAGGAGTAGGATAGGACTGGTTACTTTTATTGCCAGTGCCCAACTGGCCATAAGAATTTGCGCCCCAAGCATATACTTGGCCGTCATCCGTTAATACTAAAGTGTGTGCGTAGCCGCAGGCAACCTGAAAGAGAAAAACCAAATCCACTCAGGCCTGCAAACAGAAGGAAATAAGCTTTCACAACACAGGTTAAGAATCAAAAATGAAAACAAGAGAAGAGGCAGCCTGTCCAGAGAGGCAAGCAGTAAGTTAGCTAATTCCTCCAGAACTAGCTCCGGCTCCACATGTGGCCACAGCTACAGTAAGACAGACAGGAGTCCTTCAGTGACATGAGTCCAGTATCCAGCTTTAATATGACATTCATTGTGCCCACAGAGAAAAAGGCGTATGAAGTTAATAAGAAACACTTTTTAAGAATTATTTTCTTTTTTATTATTAAAAAAAGTTCAGTGTGAAAACAGTAAAGTATAAATATGAAAGTAATCTCAAGATCAATATTTTCCATTTATATATAGATATGCACAGATAGTTTTTTTGAGCAGTTCCATGTCTTTTTTTTTTTAACCCTCACATGAGGATGTGTATTGATTTGAGAGAGACAGAGAGAGAGATAAACATCGGTGTGAGAGAAACATTGTTTGATTGCCTCCCGTGCGTGATAAACCAGGGATTGAACCAGCAAACCAGATATGTGCCCTGATGAGGAATCGAACTTGCAACCTTTTTGGTGTATGGATCAATGCTCTAACCAACTGAGCCATCTAGCCAGGGCAGTATCCTTTTTCACTTAACATTACCTATAGCACTATTCCCAAAGCATTGAAAATCCTTTGTCCTTCGCAAACATCATTTCTGTTCACATAGGTTTAGTATAATTTATTTAACCATTAACTTATTGTTTGATTAAATTATGCTACGTTTATTATTTACTAAAATTTTCTTCTTCCTTTTTCCTTCTTCCTTCTTCTTCCTTCTTCTTCCTTCGTCCTTCTTCTTCCTTCTTCTTCCTTCTTCCTCCTCCTCCTTCTTCTTCTTCCTCTTCTTCCTCTTCCTCTTCTTCTACTTCTTCCACTTCTTCCACTTCTTCTTCTTCTTCTGTGGCTATGTCTTCCCCATTAATTCTGTGACTTTCTCTTTGGTTCCTTAGAATGGAGTAGAATTATAGATCAAAGGGTATGAATATTTTTAAGGCTCTTGATACATACTGCCAAAGTTTCCTTGGAAAGTATTTTAATTATATTCCAATAGCTGTGTATAAGAATGTCCTATAAATTTAAATTTTTGATAAATAACTATAACTCAATTCAGAGAAACAGAGCTTAAACTTTTACTTGAGTCAAGATATCCAAGCAGCTAAACTTTTCATCCTGCTATAAAAACTGTTTTTAATACAGTGGTATTTTTTTCACTGAAGACTTAATAATAGGTACATATAAACCAATAGTGGACATACCCGCTGGACACGTATGCCTTGCAAAGCTGCTATTCTACAGGGGGTTGACTGGTTGCCACTACTGCCAAGTCCAAGCTGCCCATTTCCATTGTAACCCCAGACATAAACCTGAGAGAAAATAAGAGACTCAATGCCAACAAAAGACAAAAGCAATAAAGTTTCCTGTCATAAGAAACATGCTATGTTGGTATGACACTGATAAGGTAAACAATTTTTTAAAATAACATGAAATAACCTCTTACCTCCCCACTGTCCACCACCGCCATTGAGCACATCTGCCCACAGGCTATGTTCACAACAACTCTGTTCTGTAAGCAGCCAGTGACTCTTCGAGGGATTGGTTGATTAGCTGTTGATCCAGATCCTACCTGCCCAGAGTTATTATAACCCCACGCAAATACCTATTTGAAAGAAAAGACCAATTAATGAAACACAATAATTTATAAAGCATCTCAATCAAATATTAACGTATGTTTATGGCACCTCATATTTGCTCTCGAAGTGACTGATATCAATAAATTGTCACAACATAGGTAGAGAAGTTTTTGTAAAATTTACCACAAAATGTATTCATTTAAAAAAATTAGGTTATTGGTGTTATCTATACAAACAGTAATTATTATTATATATCATATAATATTTATAAGAATATCTACTTTGCTTCAGCCATATTTTCCAGCATTTTGGGATTTTTTTCTTTTTGTAAATTACTCCTTTGACTGCAGTGATATTGAAGAAATAATATATCCTTTTCAATTTCTCAGTAATAGAAATTCTTACTACATAAGGTAAATCTAATATGTGCATAAACACCATGACTATTAGTTGCTAACAAGAATAAGACTGAGTTTGAGGTCATTTCATTAAAATGACCACCTAGGACTTCTAGGTCTTCTATAGGACTTCTATAGGAATCTATATAATCTTATTGAAAAAATCAATGAGCTTTATACTGATTATTCTTACCTCTCCATCAGATGTTAATACCAAAGAATGGTAAGACCCACAGGCAACTTCAATCACCTGTTTGTTTGACAAATTAGTAGAGATATGACAGGGCACTAAACCATGATTAGTTGTCCCATTGCCCAGCTGGCTATAAGCATTATGACCCCAGGTAAAGACTTCTCCTTCTGAAAATAAAAAGAAAAATAAATAGTTTTCAAAATATCCACCTCGTAATATGAAAATATATATTGCGTACTTCTACAAATGAAAACTAAAAATTAAGTTGCAAAAGCTAATCAACTTCACTATTCTACCAAACTCATTCTATAAAAAAATACATTTCAAAAGTATAAACTACATTCTACCTCAAAACAACAAGATGAAATTTAAATAATGCAATTATAAAAGCTGGAAGATAGTCTTTTAATAAACAGCAGGAAAAAAGGCTGCCAAGAGTAACAGAAAAAAATCTTTAGATTGAAAGATAAAAGATTTCACTTTTCTAGGCCTTAATTTCCTTATCTATAAAATGATGACCAAGTTATTTTTCATCTTTGTTATTACATCACGTACAATATAATACACATTCATAAAAGTTCATAAAATATATATGCACAATTTCATAAATAATTATAAAGTACACACACCCATGTGCTACCATTCAGGTGAGGAACTATAACCTTTGGTCACCCCAAAAAAAACCCCTGTATAAGCCTGAATAACAGAACTTAGTTTGTCCTGTTTCTGAACTTTAAGTAAATGGAAGCATAAAGTACATACTCATGTAATCTGTGTTTTCTACCATACTGTCTCTTTGTACTACATTCCAGATAATTTCTTCTGATCAATCTTCCAGTTTATTCATTTTCTCTTTTGCTGTATCCAAACTGCATCTAAACTTGTCAACTGAGTTTTTCATTTTCATAGTTATATTGTAGATTTGGTTCTTTTTCAGATCTTTCATGATCCCTCCAAGTATCTTCAAGCTCATTTCTTATTTTTTCACACAATAAATACAGCCATCTTATTATTGGTATCTGGTAATCCTAATATCTGATATCTAGTAGTCAGTTTCTGCTTTTTTGCACTGGTTCTCATTCATGGTGCCCATTTCATTATGTACCTGGTTGTCCTTGACTATGTGCTGCTAATTGCCACTGGAAAATTATTTTTTGATGGCATCATATTCCCTCAGGCCCAGAACGAAGGTGCCTTCCTAAAGAAAGGACATGCATCAACTTCTTAAAGGTACTTAAAGGTATCTCTAATAAATTCAAGACTTGAGATTTCTTGGACAAGCCAGGCTGATGTGAACTGGAATACAAATACATGGTTATAACCTCTCAGGGGCAGATTTTCTTTCTTTCTTTTTTTTTCCCCCCTGATTTGCTCAGAGCCAAGGAATTCTTCAATTCAGTCCTATAAGATGAAAGAACTAGCTCATCCTTGCTCTAAGAGTATAGTCCTTTGTGGTCTCAGCCTAATTTGTGAGGTCTTTGACTTATGAACCCTTTACCTCATGAGTACATTAGACCACAACTCCATTTAAGTGAACAGGCAGATACCTTTAAGGTAAAACTAGCTTCAAGTTCCCCTCTGACTTCTTCACTCACACTTTCTCCTAATCTAATCTAGTAATTCCTTTTTGCCTTGTGTTTCCATGCCTTTATGAAGAATATTTTTAATATTTTATCTAGAATTTATAGTTGTTTTCAGTGAAGAAGTGATCTGAATAATCTAGGCTGCTATTACTGGCAACCAAAAATCCCTAAAAGGTATTATTGTAATGTGAAATAAGTACACAAAAGAATATAAAGTTTATTTTCAGTTTAAATAATACTAATAATACTTATTACTAATAATACTTAAGAAAAACTATAAGGTATGATTTAATTTAATGTCTTAGTAT
Organism: Mormoops blainvillei; assembly: GCA_004026545.1. Taxonomy (NCBI): domain Eukaryota; kingdom Metazoa; phylum Chordata; class Mammalia; order Chiroptera; family Mormoopidae; genus Mormoops; species Mormoops blainvillei. The sequence goes on along the minus strand of PVJD01001360.1, from coordinate 170,749 downwards.
TCTGAATTCATGAAATAGCCATGAGAATATTTAATTCCTTATATTACTAAATACCAACTACAGCCCTCAGTCGCTAACATGAGGATCGCAGAACATGCTAAGAGTTGGAGGGGATCTTGGAATCTGGCTTCAGTCTTTCAGTTCATAGACTAGAATCTCAAATTCAAAAAGTCTACAGTGAGTTCACCATTTTAATGCAAAATAATTACACTTACAAAATGTAAACAAAAGGGGCTTTCTGGGCCTAAAGTACCAATAATTGCTAGGTTCTATCTGCTACATTACCTTACTTTGATATTCAGACTATGTTCATGCTTCATGTTGTCCAAAGCACAGTCAAGTTCACAGGGCAGAGCCAGAAACTCCTGCCCAATCAAGAAGTGTGTTCTCAATTTAAGGGGTGGTCCTAGTCTTGTTTCTCAACAAATAAAGCAAGGGCTAGAATTCTACACTGTGTCCCTAGGTTACCTGTTGTTGCAAGGACAATATGTGGACCACTCCCATAGCTGAGGCAGGCTATTTTTTTGCCACTTAAAGAATCCAGTCTCCGAGGTTCAATGGTGCTCTGGACGTCGCCTAATCCCAAACAGCCACAGCAGTTTGTACCAAGCACAAAAATCTGTGGGGAAAACCACTGTTAGTGCAAGCAGTTCTATTTCTGACAAACCTAAAATTACACTCAAATAGGCATAGCACTCCTAAAACCAAACTGCTTCTTTTATAATAATAATCTACTCTCTGTATTTTTTTAACTTAATTTCTTAGCTCCCCCAAAGATCTTCAGTTTAGCAAATCCATTACTGAAAATAGAAGTGGCTGAATTTTTTCTTCAAAATTACCTCATCGTTCACTGTCATATATAAAACTTCGTTGCCAGCGCTGCCAAAGACACAAGCCTGACGAATTAACTGCAGTTCTTCCTCAGAACAAAGGGAGAATATTGGCCACTTCCCCACATCTAACATCTTCAAAGATGACAGAGTAGCCTGTACTGGCTAAAAAGGAAAAAATATACATATTGAGAATGTTCATTAAAAGATTAAATTTCTTTGACCTTTTCCCTTCTGTAGAAGAGCTACCACTGGTTTAGTGAGGAATGAGCTCTTTCTGGAGTTGAGAGCCTCTCACAGCTGTGGAAATCGCCTTCCCAAGTTCAACTGCTTGAATACTGCTCTCACTACGATCAAGAGCCAGAGGCTCTGGACAGAATCAAATCTCACCTATTACTTTTCCTCAAAGACACAGGAGCCATCCAAGGCTAAACTTTGGGGAGCTGAAAGTCTAGCAAGCTCTTTAAGTGTTGGCTATGTCTTAAAACATAACTTTGGAAAATAGGCTGGCTGTAAAAGCAGGGGGAAAAAAAAACCCAGGCAGACAGGACTGCTATTTCATTGGCTGCCCAATTCCTAATAAAGCAAGTCCTTGGAAAAGAACAAGACTGAAGGTGACACCAAGGAAATGGTCCAGAAATTTCAGGTCATGGGTCAGTTCTGACCTGCAGTTTAAACAGTTGGTGGGTTCCCTTATGCCCCACTCAGGTTTGGATATTGGTAGGAAGAAACACCCAGAAAGTGTATTAGTTTGCCAGGACTGTGGTAACAAAGTACCACAGAGTGCCTTATCAGCAGAAATTCATTTTCTCATATCTGGAGGGTAGAAGTTCAAAATCAAGGCATCAGCTAGTGCGGTTCCTTCTGAGGGCTGTGAAGGAAGGTTCTTTTCCATGCCTCTCTCCTCGACTTGTAGAGCACCACCTTCTCCCTATGTCTTCACATCATCCTCCCTTCCCCTCTATGTATATCTGTTTCTGTGTCGAATTTTATTTTTTTAAGCATACTCCATTAGGGTCCATTTTAACTAAACTACATTTCCAAATAAGGTCACCTTCTGAAGGACTGGAGTATCTTACTCCATTTGGGCTTCAGTAACAAAATAGCATAGGCTTGGTGGCTTATAACCAACAGAAATTTATTTCTTACAGCTCTGGAGGTTGAGAAGCCCAAGATCAAGATACCAGCACAGTCATGTTCCTGGTTCATTGCTGGTGACTTCTGTGTCCTCACATGGTGGAAAGGGCTAAGGAGCTCTCTGGACCCCTTTTATAAAGGCACTAATCCCATTCTTGAGGGCACTACGCTCGAGATTTAAGCACCTCCCACTTAGGATTTCAACATATGAATAAGGCGGGACACAGCCATGTGCTTAACAACAGCGATAAGTTCTGAGAAATGCAGTTAGGCAATTTTGTCATCACGTGAACAGCATAGAATACACTTACACAAACCTAGACGGTACAGCCTACCACACACCTGGGCTACATGGTACAACTGCTCCCTAGGTTGTGAGCCTGTATAGTATGTTATGTACTAAATACTATGGGCGATTGTAATATATTACACTACAATGTTCCAGTGTCACTAAGCAATAGGACTGTTTCAAGTCCATTAGAATCTTATGGAACCACCATCATATATGTGGATTTTGTTGACGGGAACATTGTTATGTGGTGCACGACTGTAAACTCAAAACAGCACACATTTACATCACAAGCATCTGCTCCTATGATGAGAATAAGAGAATTCAAAGGGGATATTATAAAGCTATTTCAAAGAAAGCTCTTGTTGATTTGTTATACTAGACACATTTTTACTTACGTACTTTTCAACTTTCAATATTTTTATAGATTACAATAAGATGCAATAAACGGCCAATATGCCTATCAAATGGTATGTTTGGTCATTTCCCTCAATAATCATCATACCCTTGCTGGATTTAAAGGAGCAAAGCCTGTCTTTCCCATCAGCTATTAAGTCAGTGTTACCTGGGATAAGTTCTGGTAGAGAGATGATCATTTTAGATACTTATTTTCTACAGACCTGAGAGAATATTTGTCCCTTCCACCCTTAGGAGTCATGGCCCTGCTGACACCTTGGTTTTAGACTTCTAGCCCCCAGAACCAGGAGAAAACAAACTTCTATTATTTCACCCTCTCCAGTGTGGTTCAGTTGGCTGGATCATTGTCCTGTAAACTGAAAGGTCAGGGGTTCAAGTCCCAGTCAACGCCTAGGCTGTGGATTAAGCTTCTGGTCACAGCACATACAAGAGGCAACTGATCAATGTTTATGTTTCTCTTCCTCTCTCTCTCTGTCCTTCCCCCTCTCTCTAAAATCAAAAGCATGTCCTTGGGTAAGGATTAAAAAAAATTCTGTTATTTTAAGCCCCTCAGTTTGCAGCACTTTGTTAGGGCACCCCTAGGAAACTAACACAGAGGCAAAGCAGCTCGTCGCTGCTATAGCAGCGTCACCCCGAGTCAGAGGCGGGGCCTGAACCAGGGCGAGCTCCCCTGACGCCAAATCCAGCCGCTTTCCTTTTACCACGCCACTCGAATTTTAAGACCCGTTCTGAGAATGGCGTCTTCTCTTTAGGGCGGCACCCGAGGCCACTTTAGCGCTAAGGGCAGATTCTGAGCTTCAACTTTAAATTACCCACCTATTTATGTCATCAAAGAACCTATTTTTCTGTGAGGTCCTTATTTTAGTATTTTTTCTATTTGAGTCTTGAAATTGGAAAAAGAACAATGTTTGGACTGTGGCATCAAATATTTAATGTAGATGTCGTATGTGCTAGTTAAAAGAGTTCTTACAAATTACTCCTAATCATCTCAATTGTAAGACATAGATACTGCTATCACCATTTTACATATGGGGAAAATGAGGCACCGAGTGATTAAATAATCCTCCAAGATCGCTAGCTTCTAAGTGGGTGAGCCCAGATTTCTTTCCACATTGTCATCTGTTACTGAGTAAGAAGTTCACATAAAAAGTTGTGTGACTGGTAGACCTAGTGTTTGCTTGCATTTGCGGGGCTTTGGCTGTTGTTTGCGTGGAGTTCTTAATGGACAGGACAATACCCACTGCAGGCTGTCACGCAAGAACAGGGCGGATGGTAATATACAGTGAGAAAACAGGCAGTAATATAATGATTGATTGATACCTCATCTTTTCCTTTCAAGTGGTCTCTTGGATTTCACTTGTCCTGCTACAAAAATCAAGCGGTTTCTTAGATGCCTAGAATCAGGTTGTAAATTCAACCAGCAACTTAACAGTTGCCTTCAAATTATTCATTCTAAACCTTCTTCCTGGGGCACCTGTACAGCACCTACAGTACCCGGTTCATAACTGCTGACCACTGGGATTCACCACCTGCAGCGGTGTATTTGTGAAAAGACACTACACTGGGTCTGACAGTATCACTCAACATTTACTGAGTGTCCAATACTGAAGATATAAAAATGGGACAAAATCACTCCCATCAAGGAGCTCATAATTTAATAGAAAGCAATAACTGCAATATAACTTAAGTACAACAGAGGTGTGCTTTTCAAATGTCAGGAGTCTGGCTGCTGAAGGTTAGTCATCAAAAACACACTTTTCTAAATCTGTGGGGAACTATTTCATAGGGAACTGATGACTATATGAAATGTATATGTTTATACTTTTTGAAGTAAATATTTAATATCAGTTCCAAGGAACTGAAGCATCTTTGTTCACAGAAGAAAATTACATTCTTCTGACGAGGATAATCCTGAGTGTCTATAGTTATACATCATATATATTGTATACATATGTACATATATACAGTATGTGTGTATTCCTTATATATAACATTGTATATACACCCCTATAATAAAAGTATATATACTGTGAGATTCACATGCAGCACCCTTTAGGAGTTTCAATCCTACTGCAGCCACCTGCAGGACAGAAGCCATCTCTGTAGAAGCCACCCAGCTATCTCTTTGCCCAACTGTTAAGTTAGGAACTGGCTGAACAAGAGCCAATGGTGAGCAATAGAAAAATCTGTATGGGAAAAAGGTACTAACAAGGAATGAAAGCTTGGCAACATCTAGCGTCAAGATGGCGTCCCTAGAATTCACCGCCTTAGTTTGGCCCAGGTAATCCTCCTCCCTGCGCTCCCATAAGCAAGGCTCCCATAAGCAAGAAGGAATCCCAGGCCAGCCCTCCTTTACCCCTGTGTTCATATCCAGTCCACCTCCACCATCTTTTGCTGGCATCTGTTTGGGAAATGCAAAGTAACAAAATTTTAATATTAACTCATGATAAACACAGTTAAGGAAATAGAGCCCCATAAAGTTAGAGATCAAAGAGCATTTTATTATTCCTTTGAGTGTGTGCTAACTGTATAATTGTTTTTCCATTGATATAAGAACCAAGTGAATTATTATACCTCACTTAACTACAAACAATTATTAAGTTGGCGTCATACAATGTAAAATACAGCGTATGGAAAAGAATTAAAATTACATGTTGGACTTCCTAGCAAAACAATTTCTTTAAGAAAACCAGCCAACACCTTGCCCTCTGAAGGCTTCCTCGCAGTATAACCCTTTGTATGTAAGAAAGTAATTTTATTGCTAATTCTTTCAGTCCATTCTTTTATTTTATAAAATCTGTCTCCAGAAAAAAATTAGGAATTTTTAATTAACATTTTGAAGACTCTCATGTGCTATATATGTATTACTTTTGTAAGCTACTTTTGGACTTCCTTACAAGGGTTCACAAACAAGCACTTTAAGTCAGAAGCTTCTGACACTATGCTGGCTTTGCACAATTATTTACATTGTTCACTGTATTTTAACAATACAAAGAATGGAAACAGAAAAGTGAAAGTTAATAGTGGTGGTATTAAGCTGTTAACAATAAAGAGCAGATATTTTCTAAATTTAATAAAATTAACACTAGATGGAAATCAATGTGCATGCTGAAAGATGTGAAACTTTTAACGTCAATTGGACACTGAGTGGACTTCATCTGGTTAACTGTAATGTTCAGATGTGTTGGAAAAGAAATAAAGAATATCTATGATGAATTAAGGGCATGTCATTTAAGATATTTTATGTTTTCTTTAAATCTCTGGGAATGGAGAAAACATACTCCATTATGTTTATCATGGGCAGCATTGTCTGTAAAAGTAGAGTATGACCTGTACTCCTCAACCAGCTCAAACATCGCCATCTCTGGGAACCCCTTTGCTACTCCTCAGACAATACGCATTGTTCCCTGTTGGCTCTTTTACCCTTTAAATTCTATACACCCACAAAATTATCTATCTGTTGGCGTCGTAGTCACTATGCTGTAAGCCCCTCAAAGCTAGATACTGTCTCATTGATCTTCCCTTCAGGTAACCAATAAAGGTCTGATGAAGTGCTTAATGTGACAGAAAATACATGCTCCAAGGACACAGTTTTTTCTAAACCTGCCACTTTCTCCATGAAAAAGGGGAAGTTCTTCTCCCATATGGACTCAGTCCAGTGCAGTCCTGAGGAAAAAGTATGTGGTTAAATCAGCATCCTCTATGTCAAATGAAACTAGGCAAGTTAAAATTACTTCTAAAGAACAGAAAATAAGCTAAGCTCAAATATGATAAAAAGAAGATAAAATAGTAAACTTTTAGGCATGAGAGTTAACAGCTATAAAACCAAAAAGGTGGTTTAATGGCTCTGGAACTACTATATGGCTTCCTATGGGAATCCTTCTGCTAAGGTTTGAAAAAGTAATCCCAGGATACTTAAATCTAAAAGGAAATAAGTAAAAAATTTTCATTTCAGAGTTGAATTCCTATAGATAAAGAAAAAATAAATTTTAGACCTTGGTCAAATTTTCCCTGGGCTTGGAAAATTCCACATGACTATGAAGAGCAGACTTATCAATTCTCAGCTCCACTGAGGAATATATGATTTGCTAAGCTGGCAGAGGAAAGAGTAATGAATGAAAAGTACGAAAGGATGAATGAATGAACAGAGATTTGATATCCTAGACTTAAACAAAACAATCTGAAACAGCCATCAAGTATGTAGCAACAGCACTGAACATTCCTGCCTTAATTAATCATCTCCACAATTGACTATTTTCTCCCATGTATAAGTAACAGCAGAAGCAGCCTCACCACAAGATATACAATGTGTCTGGACCATGGTTCAATCATTACACGGCCAACTATCTCATTACTAAAGATAAAAAGCAATTTAATGAAATGCTATTTAATAATGTTGATATTTCTGATTTAAGTTGGATTCTATTTACTCAAATACAGTCCATAGTTCAAGTGCTAACATGAAAACATTTTATCTATTATCTACAAGTAGTTAGAGCCCTATAAGAGACAGGTAAAAACAATTATCAAAGTAAGGTCAAGTCTTAAAGGTGTTCCTAATTTATGTTTATATGCCTGTTAAAATGTTGTTTTCCTCGGCTTTAAAAAGGTCTCTCAGAATAAAAGGAATAAGAATATATTTGGAATAATTATAACTCAAACCATGGCAATACAAAATACTTCTAATGTTTGGAAGAGATAAGCTTGTTTTTAAAAGGACCATTTGGACTTTTCTCACTTAGAAATTTATAAAACAAGATCCAGTTGCTATTAATTTGCAAGCACGTTAAGAGTGGGAGTCATGACTTTTCATCGCTACAACCATCACAGCACATGTCTCAAAGGAGAATGCAATACATCCATTCAAAGCATCCTTTGAATACAGCGCTTTGTATGCTGGATACTAATTCTACTGGGAATTCTTCTATTTTTGCCTCATCTTAATTGAAAATACATTTTTTTATCAGCCCCAAGTTTATTCAATAAAAATCAAAGGAGAGGACAGGGATGAGAATAAAGAGAAAGAAAAGAAAAAGGAGAAGAAGAGAATTCAAAGACAAAAAAAGTAAATAAAGAAAGGGGACCATGTTTTCTTCTAGGATTTTTATGGCTTTGGGTCTAACATTTAAATCTTTGATCCATTTTGAATTTATTCTTGTGTGTGGTGTAAGAAGGTGGCCTGGTTTCATTTTTCTGCACATATCTGTCCAATTTACTCAACACCATTTATTGAATAAACTGTCTTTAAGCTATTGTATGTGTTTGCTTCCTCTGTCGAATATTAACTGACTATAAAGGTGTCGGTTTATTTCTGGGCTCTCTGTTCTGTTCCACTGATTTATGTGTTTGTTTTCATGTCGGTACCATGCTGTTTTGATTACTATGGCCTTGTAGTGTAGTTTGATATCAGCTAGCATAATTCCTCCAAGTTTGTTCTTCTTTCTCAGGTTCATGTTGCAATGCAGGGCCTTTTGTGATTCCATATAAATCTTTGAAATATTTGTTCTAGTTCTGTGAAATGCGTCATTGGAATCTTGATAGGAATTGCGTTGAATCTATAGATTGCTTTCGGTAACATGGATACCTTAATGATGTTAATTCTTCCTATCCGTGAACTCAGTATGTGCTTCCACTTATTCGTGTTTTCTTCGATTTCTTTCTTTAATGTCTTATAATTTTCCGAGTACAGGCCTTTCACATCCTTGTTATGATTACTCCTAGGTATTGTATTCTTTTTGAAGCAATTGTGAATGGGATTGTTTTCTTAATTTCCCTTTCTGTTCATTATTGGCATATAAATCTGCAAATGATCTATGGATATTAATTTTGTATCCAGCTACTTTTCTGAACTCATTTATCAGTTGTAGTATTTTCTTCTCTATGTACAGTATCATGTCGTCTGCAAATAAAGCCAATTTTACTTCTTCCTTTCCAAGTTGGATGCCTTGTATTTCTTCTTCTTGTCTGAATTTCTGCGGCTAGAAAACAGAGTCAGCAAAATCTCGGACACTGCTCATAGCAATATTTTATCAGCTGTATCTCCCCAGGCAAGGGAAACAAAAGAAAAAAATAAACAAATGGGACTACATCGAACTAAAAAGTTTGTGCACAGCAAAGGGAAATATCAACAAAATAAAAAGACAACACAGAGAATGGGAGAACATACTCACAAATACATCTGATAAGGGGTTAATATCCAAAATTTATGAATAACTTAAAAAAATCAACACCAAAAAACAAACAACCCAATTAAAAAATGGACAAAGGACCTGAGTAGACACCTCTCCAAAGAGGACATGCAGATGGCCCCTAGACATATGATAAGATGCTCAATGTCATCAGAGAAATGCAAGTTAAAACCACAATGAGATATCATCTCACAACTGTCAGAACTGCTATCATCAATAAATCAACAAACGACAATTCCTGGCGAGGATGTGGAGAAAGCAGAACCCTTTTTCACAGTTGGTGGGAACGCAGACTGGCACAGCCACTGTAGAAAGCACTATGGAGATACCTCAAACAGTTAAAACTGGATCTGCTTTTTGACCCAGCGATCCCAGTTCTGGGAACATATACGCAGGAACACAAAACACTAATTCAAAAGCATCAGCACCCCTATGTTCACTGCAGTGTTATTTACAATGGTCAAGATGTAGAAGCAGCCCATGTGTCCACCAGTAGATGAGTCGATAAAACAACTGTAGGACATTTACACAACAGAATACTACTCCACTGTAAAAAAGAAGAAAGTTTTACGCTTTGCAACAGTATGAATAAACCTAGAAAACATTATGCTAAATGAAATAAGCCAGTCAGAGAAAGACAAATACCATATGCTTTCACTCATATATGGAATCTTATGAACAAACTGAACTAACAAGCAAAATAGTCAGATTTATAGATAGAAAGCAGGATGACCCCTAAGGGAGGCGGGGGTAGAAGAATTGAGCAAAAAGGAAAAAAGGACTCATGGACATGGACAACAGTGTGGTAATTGCTGGGGGGAGGGAGTATAAGAGGACTAAATGGTAATAGAAAAAAAATACCAAAAAAAAAACTTTAAAAATAAAAGAAAAAGAAAGGGAACCAAAGAAGAGATGTGATAGCCCGCCTTGTACTTTAGTCCTCTGTCTTCCTGGTAAAAGGGAAACCTTGCTAATATGCTAAGACAGTTGAACAGTATCCTAGGTTGTCTGCTGCCACCCCCACTTCATCCCTCTACCATCGTAGGTACCCAATTTCACTGGATTCTGGTTTATTCTTCCACTGTTTCTTTTTGCAAAAATAAGAAGATACATGTATGTGTCTTTATTACTCAAGTCCTTCTTACACAAAGTAACTCTTTTGGAAATTGCTTTTTTCCCCCACTTAACAATGTATCCTGGAAATCACTCAATATCAATTATTACAGATTTTTTTAATAGCTATATATCCTGGGTTTTTAAGGAGGAAAATAAATAGCTTTTTTTCAGTGTCTTTAATAAATTTCAAGAGTAGTAACTATTTAAAAAATAAGAATGGTGAAAAATGAGCCATTCTGTTTATTTGATTAATGAGGTTAAGATATAATTGCATGTATGGCATATAAAAATTACCATATTCAAATAAATAACATTTGGTAGGATTCAATTAACAGAATTTCATTTTTGTTGGCTGGAATTCCCAACATAGTCAGTATCCAATATACAAAAATAATTCAAGATTAATTATTATTGTACAGTACTGTGAAAAAATATTGAATTCTCTAGCATTGTGAAAAAATGGCTTTTTAAAAATCATTCCAATGTGATACAAACACACAGCAAAAACAGAGAAGGAAAAGAATATACCATCTTTGAACTTTAATAAAGTCTTTATTTACCTGAGAAAAATACAGTTTTAAAAATGGTATCAACTTTATTATTAAAAAGTCTGAAATAGAGTTGCTCAATTATTTAAAAATTAATATTATAAAATGTAACTTTTAGATCTATTACTTTATAAATTTGGAGGGCAGGCTTCAACAATCTGAACAATGTAACACATGACAAAACACATACTAAAAAAGTTTAATCTGTAGTATTTCAACACAGAAAATGAAAGGGAAACCATCTGGAATGTGAAAAAGCAAAACTCAAACCCTTGGGACAAAGTACAGAAAATATCTTTATGATCTCGGGCCAGGGAAAGATTTCTTAAATAAGACACAACACAAAAGCATAAGCCATGAAGAAAAGACTGATAAATTTTACTACATTAAAGCTTAAAATTTTGGCATAATAAAAACCAAAATGAAGAGAAACACCTGCTAAAGAATGGGAGAAGATATTTTCAACATACATAACTGAGAGTTGACAAATGGTTAGTATCCAGAATATATCAAGAATATCTTAAAATCAGTAAGAAAAGATAAACAATTCAATTTAGAAATGGGCAAAGGAAATGGGGCAATCACAGAAGAAGAAATTAACAAACATTAATTAAATGAAAGAGTGCTCAAATTCACCACGGAATTTACTGTGGAAATGGAATCACTATGAGACAGCTCTCATCCCTCAGATCTGCACAATTAGAGAGGGAGAACACCTAATGTTGGTGAGGATGCAGACCCAAAAACGCTTGAATTGCTGGAAGGAACGTAAAGTGATATAACAACTTTAGAGAGGCATTCAACAGTACTGTCTTTCTATCTTTTTTGATACACATATGCAGTTGAAACAAAATTTTCAGTCTTACCCGTACTACATGAGCTGCTTAGTGATATCTTCTTTTCTAATTTTCTATTTTATTCTCTCCTGGTCTACCCTGCTCTATCTTATTTCATTTTTAAAAGAAAATGCTTATCTCAGCCCACTAAAATAATTTCAAGATCACTAATAATTCATGCCTTATAGTTGGGGAAACAATGGTCTAGATAAACTCTAGAGCATATACATAATTTTTTGCAAAAACAAAACAGAACAATAAAAACAACGGTTAAAAAAAACTGGAAATAACAAGCTATAAACTGTGGCATGTGCATACCATACAGCAACTAAATAAATTATCTAGAATCAATATAGATAAATCTCCAAAGCAATTCTTACCAAAATTACTAAGTTACACAATGACACTTACTTGATAAAGTTTAAAAACATGCAGATAACAATAGTATTTTAATGTGTTGTGGATATACTGACACATACAGGGTCCAGCAGAAGCAACGCCTGCTTGAGTGTGGTTGGTGGGATAATAATATGGGTGTAATAATTTACAGTTTTAATTTGAATAGTTCACCTAAACTGTCATATGGTGTGCTTGAGTGTGATACTGTTATGTTACAGAATTACATGCCTATGATTTTGTAATAAAAGATTTTATAATAAAACAGGGCATTATTTGTGCCCTGTTATATGGCAGGACTTTGAGGCGTATTTTTTTCACAGGAAAGTTTTGATGGAGATAATGACAAAGATAAAATTTACCATGTAAGTCTCTAAATGAGTTGGTATGATTTGGTTTTTTCATCTGACAAGACAGTTTTCAAAATGCTAAGCTTAAATTAATCACCTGAGTATGGGAGGATAACTCAATGTTAAGGAAAACAACATCTTAGAATCAGAATGCTGCCATTTTAATATTGCCTTTACCATGGGCACAGGAATTCAATATAGATTTGATAATGACAACTCATAATCCACAATTTCTTTCTCCATCTGTAAAATAAAATTTTATCAATGCCACAGGAATACAGTAATCAAATATCATAGATAAATTATTGTATCTTAAACGCCATAGAAGAATAACCCAAAATAGAGAAAAGCTTACTATTAGTGTATTAGAATAGCAAAAATGTGGTTTTTTACTTCTAGTTTAAATCAATTTACAAATTTTCCCCTTTTCTGCACAGGAGTGCAATGTTTCTTATAGACTCAGAGCAGAGGCTGGCATTTGCATGGGGAATACATTCTTCAGATTGATAGTGTCACAGCATAGGATCATCCTGCGTGATACATCCTATGTGTTACTTTACTGGTTTTTGCCTTACACGAGTTTTGGGATATATGACTTAGCTCATGTACATAGTTAATTACCCATATAAAAAGTGTCTTGTACTTTGGAAAATAGTTTCTTATGCATTTCCTCATTTTGTTTAAATAAAATTTAAAAACTATGCTATTATAGAATCTTACTATACTGATATTTGCTTTGCAATATAAAAAGAAAATAGGAGAAGCCCTGGCCAGATAGCTTAGTTGGTTAGAGCGTCATCCCAATAGCCAAAGTTGCCAGTTCCAATCCTTGATCAGGGCACATACAAGATAGAGCCAATGAATGCATAAATAAGTGAAACAAATCGATTTCTCTCTCGTGTGTGTTCTCGCTCTCTCTCTCGCTCTCTGTCTCCCCACACCAAAATCAATTTTTAAAAAGAACCAATGAATGCAGAAAATGGTAGAGCAACAGATCAATGTCTCTCTCTCTCTGTCTCTCCCCCTTCCTTTCTCTCTCTCTCTCTCTCTCTCTAAAAATCAATAAAAGGAAAGAAAAAACCAAATATACATCAACTAAGATAATCTTTTGCATGACATTTCCTATTTGGGTCGTTTTCCTAAATGTGTACAGTTCAAAAACTTTCCAAATTATCCCTGTTTAGGACACGTAACTTCTTGTTTTACACACTGTATTTCAAGAGTTCCCCTACATTCTTAATAACTATACAGTTGAATACTAGTGGACAAGAAGAAAGTCTTTCAGTGTCTGAACATGATAAATATATGCATTCTGAATTCTCTCAAAAAACAATTCAAATAATTCTTTTCCCTGTACAAAACATATAACAGGCAGTCTCTACGTATTACTGTTGATAAAGCAATCACCGTTAACAATGTGTCTGCTAATATGATAACATGTCACTATTACTTGGCAATGCTTCTGACATAACTAATAAATTAAGTTGATAATAGGACATACATTCATTTGACTAATCCATCAACAAATACTGATTTAGTACCTGCAGTAGGCAATGAACCTGAAGCAAATGCATAAAAGAAAAAAACAAAATCATGTGGAGCAAAAGAATATACAGCTCTGAGGTTCTTATGTCAACATTACCCCACTCAATGGTATTCATGGCCCTTAAGAGCTAATAAACTAAAGTGCAAAGCATTTTTCATGGAAACTGACATTTTTCAGTTAATCAAAAGCTTCTAATTGGTGATTACTGTTCTCTATAAGTGATTCCAGAAGAAAAAGTGGAAAAAAAAAGTAATTTCTGCACAGAAAGCCCAGTGTTATGTATTTTGTTAATTTAACTTAATAATAAGAGTCAACTCTAAAGCTAAGCTTGGGAGACATAATTGATACAAAAGTTTTCTTGCAATATAGCATTAAATGCTTTTAACAAATTCTCCCTTCTGGGCAACACAGTTAATGATGCTTTTATAACCTAAGAAACAGGACATTAAAGAAAACCTGTATCTTTTAGGGCACCAGTACACAGTTTATAGTATCAGTGTGTTAATGGTTCCAGACCAAGTAAATGTCAGTGGGATAAGAATGATTCTCATCTATATGCTTAGCTGAGTCATTAAATATATGTCACCTGTAGTTATAAATAATATAAATATAAAATAATAAAATATGATCCCAATTGTTACTTGCAAGAAAAGATGATAGCTATAATTTAGTTCCACTTGAATGAGATGTCATATCCTACACAACTACTAACTAAAGTGGGTCAATTAGAAAGAGTATGGACAAAACTAAAACACTAAAAAGCACAACTAAAACTAAAGCACAACCTCAAGGAAATGATATTACCATGTTTATTTATGATAAACAGAAAACTGACTTGTAGAACACAGAAACATAGTTTCTATAGTAATTATTTTTCTGTAAAAAGTTTACAAATTTCACCCAAGAGTACTGAAACAGATCTTTAGTCGAAAGCAAAACTGTATTCGGTTGGAAGATATTACTGAGCTTCTCAGTAATCTGAACTACACATAGAAAGAGTGTCACTTTCAAATATGAAAAATAACATAAACTATATAAACTGCTTAGATGGCTAGACTAGCTAAAATGAAAGGGTTCTTAAGAAATTTGTAAACCCATTTGAAATTTAGGTCTTTATAGATCTAATACAAAAAAAATAAAAACTCTAACATGCCCATTAAATAGAATCCTAACTAACTGTAAAGGCCCCACAACATTATTTGTTCAACTTTGTAGGCCCTCTTGACCTTGGCACGTTTTCATTTGTGATTCATTTTTTTCAGTATCATAATGTGGTTACAATTTATGACCTACTCATGTACTATTACCCACTGATACTTTTTAGCTCAAATTGTCTTCCACGGGATATATACATAATTGATATGAGCTCAGGTTAGATTAGCAAAACTGAAGATATATAAAAGACATATTATCTGACACACTCTGATGTCAGATTAATACTGAAAAAGCCTATTATGCTTTAAATTTCATGGAGACTTTCACGTTAAGATGGAATCGCCATGGGAACTAGGCACATTTTTTTTTCTGGATAATGAAAGTGAGAGATCACATCAGCCTTCCATTGAAGGACACTACGAATACCCTTTTCACAGAGGTAAGCTACCTCCTTTGAAGTAAATATCCTCATGTATTCCTGTGCTTTCAGGCTTGAACAACAGTCCTAGGTGTCACTCTGTAAACACTGGGCGTTCCATTCTTGGTCTCAAATCTCTCTTGCCTAAGTCAATTTTGATTTATATTCAACCTCAGTAAACCTCAATAGTAGTCACATATTAGGGGCATTCTAATTTCAGTTTTGCCAAGTGATAAAACCAAAGTTAAATATGACAATCTCCTAAAGGCATAAGCAATCCCATGAGTACCTACATTTATAGTTCTGTATCAGTAGTTTTTGATACTTAAACGTAGTGTTTATAATGTACATAAGTAAAGTACCTGAAGGGAAGTACACTTTGCTTTCTAAAATCATTCCCCTTCATCAGCCTTATTCTCTAAGCATCCTTTAATTATGGACAGAAGTTTGGTTAGTCTTGTTTGGTTCATTCAAAAGTCTCTAAGAGCAATAATTTAATACCTTAAAGCATGACCTCAGACTAGGTAAATCTAAAACATGCATTCAAATAAAAAAGCAATAACCACTCTTAGAAAACAACTTCACAAGTCATACATGGTCAGAAGGACATTAAAAAGAAATTGCAAAGCATAGTAAAATGTAAAATATATATATATATATAAAATTTTTCTCAACACATCTATAGTATTCCTTTGGCTAGTCTCTTCCACAGAAGAGCCTAGTCTCTTAATTTGATGTGCTGAGTTAAACTGTAAAACCCTGAATAACTTGACTTCAATTTGGAAAAATATTGTTTTACCTATAGATTATAAAAGATGATTACATTTGCCACAATGGTCATGCTATGGCCCCCCGTGAAAGACACAGTAGAGAATGGCAGGGAACATTTTCTCCCAGAAAGATATTTAATTCTAAAAACGAGTTCTCTGTCATAAAGAGCACCTTCTGTTTATCCTTCAGACCCACAGTAACCGTGCTATTTAAAATTGTGACCCACCTGTGCACTCCCAGCCCCCTTTCTCTGCATTTTTCATTTTTCATAGCAATTATAATTTTCTAACTTTAAAAATGTATATTGCTAATCATTCTTTGTTAGAATGTAAGCTCCGGAAAAAAAAGAGATCTCTGTCTATTTTGTTCACCAACATATCCTTAACACCTAGCCAGGATCTGACACAAAGCAGTCACTCAATTAATGTTGAATGAATGAATGAATGAATGAATCCAAGTTGAGAGTTCACTGCAAAGTATTTCTGGAGTCGGATTTAAATTTCATTTATGCAATTAAAAAATATCGACTGAGATCTGATTATGGAGGAGACAGATCAGACACATACAAAAATATAATACAGTAATAGGTGGCAAACAGAGCAGGGTAAGAGGTTGGAGAGTGAGAGCGGCTAATTTGGAAGAGGAAACCACTTCCCTAAGATGATGGCAATTGTTTTGAAACTTGAATAAAGCCGGGTGCTGCAAACTTGGGTAGAGGGGGAAAGTAAGCTTTAAACATGGCCAATACAGGGAGTGCTTAGGCCCTAGGACTGAGGAGGCCCATAACTGGCAACCAGGCCTACGTGGTGGGAGTGGGGTGTGCAACAACTTACTGCAACTGATAATATGTACTGACTACTGAATGCCCTGTAAAATACAGTAGAAATACATTTCCGCTAGAGTATTCCGATTCCCTCATAGTAAGTGCTTCTTCTATTCCAGTCCCCAAATGTGTGTATCATATAGCACATCATATAAGATTAACAAGGCCCACAGTAATGACATTGTTAAAAATGTTCCAAGCAGCCCCAGGAGTCAGGAAACTGACTTAGGCACCTTGGTCCAGGACGGTGTAAAGCCACGCAGAAAGTACTAGGAGAGTGCAAAGCCAGGAGTCTCAATAAACATCAGTGACTGTCACTTCCCAGTCTGAGAGAAAGAGCTTTCTATAGCCCTGTTTGTGAATTTTACCGCTTTCATGCAGCTCGGAGAGGGAATAAGTCGCCAAACGCGGTACCAGGCAATCCTATGCCACCCATGCTGTTACAGTCCTTAACTAGTACTGATCCAACGTTTTATGTAATTTCCCAAAGAATAAACGCAAAAAAGTTCACTCTGAACTCGCCTTCCAACTCAAGCGGTAAATTCTTTCTAGGCCCAGGAGGAGCACTTGAAAAGTTATCGGCATCTGAAAATATTTCCGAGTCTGAGCCGAGCAATTATCTTCCAGTTTAAAATAAAGATTCATAACGATTTCTACCCACCCCTTCCCCTTCAGTTTCAAAACAGCTTCGCCTAGCTTGCTCAAACTTTGGGCGCTGGCCCTCGAAATCAGGACCAAAAGTCGAAGGTATAATGAGTTAGCCTGTTCAGAGCCAGGGGAGGTAACTAGCTTGACCGAACGGGAGCCCAGGGTCGAGACAACCGATATAAAACATCAGGAGCCAACGCGAGGCGGCGCGTGGGAAAGGAAAGGGAAACTCCGAGGCTGACGCCTCACCCGCAGCTCGGGACGTCCCTGCAGCCGGGCTGGCCCAAACAGAGAAGGCACCGCACAGGCAACCGGGCCCGGAGAGCCCAAACCCAACCCTAAAGGGGGCGCGCCAATTCCGCAAGCAGCCTGGCGCATGCGCAACACCGCCTCAGCGCGCAAACTGGGTGGGTGCACAATCCCAGAGACCAGTGCCCAGCCCCAGCAAGCGGGTTTGCGCACGCGCAGCGATGCCTCGGCCCTAGGCCTTGGCGGCGTTGTAGGCCCAGAGGCCAGTGCCTAGGCCCCGCTAGCGCAATTGCGGTCGCGCGGAGACGGCCTGGCCCACGGTTCGGGCAAAGCTGTGGACCTAGGGCCTGCTTCTCAGTGGCTGCATGGGCCCGGAGCTCGGGCAGCAGGGACGCGGAAAGGTGGCCCTCCCCGCGGTATCGAAGATTGGCCCGCTTCAACCCCGCCGCCCCCTCCTAACTTTCTGTGCAGTCCCCTAATCCCTACCTCAGCGCAGGCCCAAACCGTATCCGCTCCGCCCCCTGCGTCGCCGTTACTGCAAGGTCCGACCCGGCGCTGCGACGATTTGGCACCTCCCCTTGAAGCGGCCTGGCTTCGGCGGGATGCGCTCCGGTGCCTGGCAGACAGGGGAGAGGAAGGGAGGGGAGTGCACGAGAGGAGAGGGAGCCAGAGAAGGCGCGTCGCCCCTCCTCTCCTGCCTGGCTGCCCACTGCCGCCCCCGCCCATTTCTCGCTGACCACCACGCGTCCTACGGAGCGGACCCCTAGGACTGGGCACCGCTTCCCCCACAGGATCATATATACCCTTTTATCGGAAGTTCCTATGTGGGACACCCCCAACCTTTTCCGTGCGTCTGGTCCCCAAAGTCTCAGGAGTTTGGAGGTGCCTGACTCGTAAGAGTGAGGCCAAGTATGATGCTGTGGACAACCTTTTTTACGGTCCCTCTGTCCAAGCTTTCCTATAGGTGGCACCCCATTAGGGATCTCAAATCGATTTTCAACAGTTTCCCCCTTGCTTTCATCTCACTAATGTGGAACTTAAGTCCTGTACCCTTCTAGTACAAAGTCTGAAATAACGAATAATGTGTGCTGAGGAGGTGACCTGAGTTTCTTTGGGATCAAGATCTGGAAACGTACTCTCCCTTTAGTAATTCACTGTAATTTCTTGTATCACACTGCACATCTGGCCTTAGTAGATTTTAGTAAATTGCAAGGCAGCTTGATAATGTTCAATAATTTCTGCCACATTACTACACCTAACAAATCAGTTACTTTCTGACCTTTAAATGTAAACTCTGACATAGCCATAACTGAAAGGAAAGCTTGGAGTTTTAATTCTGAAAAGGATAATTAGAGGGACTCGTTCAATAGTAATTATCTAAGGGACAGGATAGCCAAACTAAGAAAAGCAGTCAGATGAGTAGACATTATCACTCAACATATCTTCTTATACTTGGGATGTTTATATCTCTCTAAATTGGGAAGTTCTTGAGAGCACAGATCTTGCCTTGTTAATTTCTGTACCACTAAATGTGTAATAGATGTTTGTGAAATCAAATTACATTCATTACATGCCTTTAGTTCCTCAATTATGCTTGCTTCCGCACTACATTTAGAGACCTCAATGTAAACACGAGTCCACGGTCTACTCTCATATTAGATGGTCTGTGCCAGTTATCCTGGGCCTGACTGCCTGGATAAACTGACATCTTAAGAATAGGTAATATCAAATCCAAAAAGGTTTGAGGTCACCTTTTCTTATAACCTGATCAGCTTTCTCCTTCCTCCTTTCTGTATGGCAAAGCCTTATGATACACTGAGTCTGTGCTAAAAAAATCTAGTGACTTTTTCTGTTCAGAAAAGCTATCTCATTACCTCAGACGTTAAAATTCATCAACAAGCTTAAAGTTGATTCATTAAATAAGAATTATTACTATTTGAAACACTCAAGATCTTTGCAACTTTTCCCTTTAATCCAGACTGCTTTGTATTTAAGGCATTTTTAGGGGCTTGAGTCATTGTTTAGAGAGCAAAATTATAGAAAACCACTTTCATACAGAATATAACACATCATTTACAAATGAACCTGCCTAATAATTCTTTCCCTGCAGTAATGACACTCTTTTACAAATTTGTATTTCCTTTTTAAAGATTTAGCTATTTTAAAATTAAAATAGACACTTCATAAATTTTTTTTATTAATTTTGAGAGAGGAGAAAGGGAAACTTTGATTTGCTGTTCCAATTGTTTATGCATGCATTGGTTGCTTCTTATATGTGCTCTGACCAGGGATCAAACACACAGCCTTTGCATATCGGGATGATACTCTACCCACCTTTAGCTACCAAGCCAGAGCTAAAATAGATACTTTTTAAAGGTCCTGAGATTATTCCTATATGATGAAAAATTATGACATAGTGTAGATTTTCTCTAATTTCTAGCACTGACATATTGCTAATGGGAAACTTAATGTTAAGATGTGATAACAGAGGTTTCAACAGATGCAGTCCCAAAATATAGAAAGGGAAACTTCCTGTAACAACTCTGACCTCAGGGGCAATTGGAAGATGGGAAGAAACTGTTAGACTATCTCTATTTTTATCTAAATTAAGAAATCAAGGGAGATCCAACATGATGGTGGATCAGGAACAAGTTACACTCACCTCCTCCCAGGACCAAACTGGAATTACAACTAAAATATAGAACAGTCAATCTGAATAACCAACTGAAGAATAGTTGAAAGGAAGTCTTAAAACCAAGTGTTTACAGAAGAAGCCGTATAGAGACTGGTAGGAAGGGTGTAGATGCCAAAGGGCTAGCCACACACCAATGTAAGGCAATTGAGAATCCAGAAGGGTATCTCTGCTGCAAAGATTCCCCACAGGAGTGAGGGTCTTTCAGCTCCACCCTGGGGCCCCCAGCCTGGAGCACCAGAGCCAGGAACAGGAACACACATAACATCTGGCTATGAAACTGAGTAAGGATTCTGTCCATCGGAAACGGGAGTCTGCTAGAAACCCAGGCACCCTCTTGATGGACCAGCACACAAAATCTAGCTTGCACCCACTCACCGTGGGAACCGGCAGAGGGAGGGCGGCTCACAGTGGACTAGTAATGGGAGGAGAGACTGGGTTGTGTGATTCCAAGGAGGGAGCTGAAGGAACAGCCACCAGGTTTCCTGTGCTTTGTCCCTCTATCATACCACGCACAGGTTCCATCTTTCTCGGGGAGAGCACTCCCCTCTGTATGGCACAGCCTGGGGGAATGCAATAACCTCACCCTCCTGATTCCTGTCTCCCTGGCCTGCTGAGCTCACACCCTGCAGAGGTGTCAGCTGCCCAGGTTTAGAGGTCTGGGCAGACTCAAGATTTCAGAGACTGAGTCGTGTGGCTCTGGGGTGGGGGCCATTCACAAGACTGACCTGTGCCATTCCCCCATGGGAGGACCACTAGCTTCACCCTCCCAGTTCCCAGCAATTCGCCTTGCTGTGCTCTGGCTCTAGAGGAAGTCCAGACAGAATCCAGGACAGACTGAGGTGTGTGGCACTAGGGCCATGTTCCCTTCCCATACCAAAGAAGACTACTGTTCCTGGGCAGAGTCCAACCTTCACACAGCCAAATCTTGGTCTGTTTGGCCCTATTAAACTTTGCTGGCCTCACCTTGATGATTTCCTGAGACCCTGCCCCACCACAAAGATCTGCAGGCACCTGGTGGGTGGCAGTTGGCCTTGGTGTACCCTGGGACTTTTGTTGAGTGGCCTCAGTCCAGCACTGGCACCAAGTTTGAATCTATCAATGTGGTGAACACCTCTTGACCCTAGAGACTTACTGAGAACTTTCTTCATGCAACTCATATGCTGCCAGAGTCTCTTTCAATGACTGAGTCTAACCGGCAGATGGTAGGCAGAGTCAGGCAGAAGTGGGTCTGGAGGTAACTTGGGCCTTTTGCTGAACCTCCCCCAGGCTCGGTGCCTGTGGAAGCCAGCCTAGTGTTCAGCTTGGCCCTTCCCATGCACACTAGATCCTGAAGAGGTAGCCACAAACTATTAATTGCTTTATAGCACCAAAAAAGTTTCCCAGGGCCAATCACAGGTAGCCTCTGACATTGATCTGCACCAGAATCCCTCCCAAGAGGCCCCAGAACCAACACACCCAGTGGCAGGCTTCAGACCACATCAGAGCAGACCCAATTAGCTCCATGAGAGGAAAATTAAAAGGGAAATCTTGTCAGGCACCAGACCCTGCTGAAACAAATTCTGCTTCATGTGTTTAGCAACTGCACAGTAGCTCATTAACTATGGTAGGGGTCAATCCTCACAGTGGCCAGCCTGAGGGTTGACCCCATGCACAGACAGGCCAATGGCAATCAAGACTCAACTACAATAGGAGGGCTCACATAACCCACACAAGGGGCATTGCTGAAGCACCCAGCACAAGTGATCAGGGAAACTGAGCCACTGGGTCCAGCAGGATACTTACTACATAAGGTCACCCTACCGGGACTGGGAGATAAACACAGAAACAAACACAGAGAGACAACCAAAATGAGGAGGGAAAGAAACATGATTCAAATGAAAAAGCAGAAGAAATCTCCAGGAAAAGAACTAAATGAAATGGAGGAAAGCTATCTACAAGGAAAACAATGGTTATAAGGATGCTCAAGGAATTAAGTAAGAACTTCAACAGCATAAAAAAGGACATAGAAACCATAAAAAAGAATGAATCAGAAATGAGTACTAGAAGGAATAAGTAGTAGAGTAGGTGAAACAGAGGATTGAATCAGTGATTTGGATGGCAAGGTAGCAAGAAGCACCCAATCAGAGCAACAAAAAGAAAAAAGAATTTTTTAAAAAGGGCATAGCTTGAGAGACTTTTAGGAGAACATGAAGCATAACAACATCTGTGTCATAGGAGTACCAGAAAGAGAAAAGAGCAATGGATTGAAAACCTATATGAAGAAATAATGACAGAAAACTTTCCTAACCTGATGAAGGAAAAAGACACCCAAGTCATAGAAGTTCAGCGTCCTAAATAAGATGGACATAAAGACGTTCACACTAGGACACATCATAATTAAAATGACAAGGTTAACTACAATGAGATACCACTTCACACCAGTCAGAATGACCATCATTAACAAATCAACAGACGAGTGCTGGCGAGGTTGTGTGGAAAAGGGAACCCTAGTGCACTGTTGGTAGGAATGCGGACTGATGCAGCCACTGTGGAAAACAGTATGGAATTTCATCAAAAAACTAAAAATGGAACTGCCTTTTTGCCTAGTGATTCTACAGCTGGGATTACACCCTAAGAATCCTGAAACACCGATGCAAAAGAACTTGTGCAGCCCTATGTTCATAACAGCACAATTTATAATAGCCAAGTGCTGCAAATGGCCTAAGTGCCCATCAGTAAATAAGTGGATCAAAAAACTGTGGTACATTTACACAATGGAATACCACACAGTAGAAAGAAGGAAGAAACTCCTATCCTTCGTGAACAGCATGGATAGAACTGGATAGTATTATGCTAAGTGAAATAAGCCAGGTAGCGGAAGACAAGTACCATATGATCTCACCTGTAACCTAATCAACAAAACAATCAAATGAGCGAAACAAAAATAACCAGAGACGTGGAAATAAAGAACAAACTGTCAGTGAGCAGAGTGAGGGAAAGGGGGGGGAAATGGGGAAAATAAGGGAAAGGGTAGGATCAAGGAACATGTACGAAGGACCCATGGGCTCAGACGATGGGGTGGGGATTGTCTTTGGGAGTCAGGGTTGTTTGGGCAAGAAGAGAGCAATGTGGGGGAGCATGGATAGGGAGAACTCTAACTGAACAACAATTTTAAAAATGACAAAGGTTGAAAAAGGAAGAGAATCTTAAAAGCAGCAAGAGAAAGATAGTTACCTACAAGGGAGCTCTCGGAAGACTGTCAGCTAATTTCTCAACAGAAACATTTCAGGCTAGAAGGGATTGGCATAAAATATTTCATGTGATGAAAAACAAGAATCTACAATCAAGACTACTCTATCCGACAAGGCTATCACTTAAAATTTAAGAAAAATAATCAAATGGGACTATATGAAACTAAATAGTTTGTGCATAGCAAAGAAAACCATGAACAAAACTGAAAAGACAACCCACTGAATGGGAAACCATATTTGCCAATGATACATCTGATAAGGGGTTAATATCCAAAATTTATAAAGAACAGGCAACTCAACACCAGTAATTTAAAATCCAATTAAAAAATGGGCAAAGGACATACAGACACTTCTCAAATGAGGACATACAGATACCTGGCCCACAGACATATGAAAAAATGCTCAATGTCACTAATCATCACAGAAATGCAAATTAAAACCACATGGAGATATCACGTCACAGCCATCAGAGTGGCTGTCATCAATAAATCAATGAGTGTTGGAGAGCATGTGAAGAAAAGGGAGCCCAGGGAGAGGGGAGGTAAGAGGACGGAGGCTGAGCAGATGGAAGCTAAGACTGCTTGCTTGTGCCCCCAGCATGGATTTTCAGCTGATCTTCTGACAAGTAACCTGAACAGTGAACAGAATCTCAGTGATGAATTTTTGAAGCCAAGGTATACAGAAGATGCTTTGCGCCATCTGGTAAGAGATTTCATAAGTTGAGGGGGGAATGCCCTATATGAGGTGCCTGCGGCGGAGGAGAAATCAGACAGAAAACACAGTTTAGTGGCATCCTCTTCTCCCAGAGCAGGACTCCGGTCCCACACAGAGAGCCACCAACCCTTGGAAGGATATACAAAGTCTGGGAGACTTAGGACACACAGAGTGACCAGCATGTTCATATCGACAGCACAAACCAGGAGCGTTCCAGAGGGAAATTCTGTCTCCTAAAACTGACAGAGGCACTGGCAGGTTGTGGACAGCCCTGAGAGAGATTTACTGCTTTTTGGGGAGGTGGGGCACACAGAGAGCCGGCCCATGGCTTGGGGCTGCAGTGCAGTTGTCACAAAGAGACTTATTAAAAAGGGGATCTCAGCATGGCAGGGCAGACACCCATGCTTGCATGCGCAGTGGCTCTGCCAACAGAGTGAAAATGCAGTCCATTCTCACTGATTCCAGCTGCACAAGAACAGAAAGTGGCATGTCAAAGGAACTGTCAGACTCAACCTAGAATGGCTGGTGAGCAGGGGCTTGTGCAGAGCAGAGAGTTTTGGTCTGAGTCTCCGGCAAGTGTGGGAGGCTAGGGACTGAGGATCAGGAGCTGAGCACCAGAGATTTGTTTCAGCTAGGCAGGACCCAACACAGGCAGGCAGGCCCAGCCCCCACCTGCAGGATTGCAGGCTCTCCAGATCACTGAGGCCAGGTTCAAGAGCCCCTTCTTGGTGCATACCCAAGAAGGAAAATTTTTTAGGAAATAAAGGAAAAGCTCTGAAAAGTCCCTTTCTGAACTATGAGCTATGCTGGTTCCTTGAGCCCTGATCCACTGAACCATCAGAGCAGAGAGATTAGAGATAGGCACCCCAAGGGGTTTTCAAGTCTCCACCCAGGCTCGGCTCTTAAACAGAGCCTTCATCAGTGCCAAGCAGGAAAAAGCTAACCTTTTTATACAGATTGGCCTCTCACAGGAGATGGACAGCTAATTCATCAGAAACGGTACATTATTGGAAATAATCTGGGACAGACCAAGATGTGTGATGGGGGCTTGGGGAAACAATCCCACCATCTTCCCTGAAAACTGAACAGTAACTCCTGCGGGTGACCCAGGGAATCCACCCACCAGGTTGCACCATAGTCCCCTACTGGAGACAGGAGTAGGTGGTACTTTCAGTGCTCCCAGGCATTAGATGAAAACCCAGGCATTCCTGGGCTTTGTGTTGATGGAAAGCCAACAAGACAGAAAAGAGGCGGCCAGCCAGGCCTGAAGGAGACAGCCATAGACTACAGATCACTTACAGCCACAAACAGGCTGCCTAGGGCTACACTAGAATACCATCTAATATTACCAGGGCCAGATCCAGAATGAGAAGACAGTGGCAAACAATAGACTCTGCTGAGGTGAATTCCACCTCAGTCCTTTTCATTATTTGCATTATTTTTTCTCTATCATAGCTTTTTAACATTTCTTCTTTTTTCTTCAAGTTTGCTCCTATTATTTTATTATTTTTTTACTTTAGTTTTATTTCAAATCTCGTATTTTACTCTTTCCTTCTCTTACTCCAATTTGCCTTCTTGTTCCCTCTTCTCATTTTTCTTTTAAATTTCATTTTTCCCTTTCTATGCTTTGTTTCCATTCTGCACTCTTACTATCTCTCCTCCCTCCATCCTCTCAAAATCATTTTTCTTACCATTAGTCATCTCACACTCTTTTTCCCTTTCTTATAATATCCTTATTCTCTTTCCATCTCTATTCATCTTTTCTCATTTGTTGTTGATATGGTGGTTGTTGTTGCATTTCTTCAATTTTATTCCAAGATGTTCACTATTTTTGTATTGCAAACCAAATTGTACTGTTACCCCCTCCTACTCCATTTTGTCTTCTTGTCCTTTCTTTATTTCTTTTTAACCTTTATTTTTCACTCTCAGCCTCATTTTGCCCCTTACTCTTATTATATCCTCTCCCTCTATCTTCTCAAAATCACCTATTTTTCCTGTAGAAACCTCATAATCTACTTTTCTTCTTCTTTCCTTTTTATTCTTTTTCTACCTTTATTAATCTTTGCTCATTTGTCATTGACGTTGCTGTGGTGGTTGTTTTTCTTCATCTTTGTCCTGATTTTATTAGTATTTTTTGTCTTTTTAAACCTCATATTATACTCTTCCCTTTTTTTACTCCATTTTGCCTTCTTCCCTTGCTTTTTATTTATGTTGTAAATATTTTTTTCTATGTCTCTTTGCTATTCTCTACTCTTATTATTTCTCCTCCCTCTAACCTCTCAAAATCAATTTTCTTTCTCTTAGTCACCTTATATTCATTTTTCCCTTCTTATAATAGTCTTAATCTCTTTCCACCTTTCTTAATATTTGCTCATTCATTTTCAATAGTGTGGTTGTGGTTGGCATGTATTTTTGTGGGTGTAGGTTTTGTTTCATGGGTTGTTTTGTTACTTTCTGGTAGCACCTGTTCAATAGCATAGAAGACATGGTGGGTAGTCAGACTATCAGCCAGCTTCAGGGAAGAACCCACCAAAGAATGACCCAACAACAACCGAAACCCAATTATAACAAAAAAGCCCATATAAATGGAGTAAAAGGCATTGAAAGAGCATCCAGCTCAGGATATCAAGGAGACCACATCACTGAATCCCACAGGTCTCCTAGCACAGAAGGCCACCACATGAAGGCAGGGAGTCAAAACATCAATCTTATAGGCAGAAACAAACAAAAAGAGTCATCTAAAATCAGAAGACAAAGAAACAACGACCAATCGAAAGGAAAGGAGGGATTTCCAGAAAGAGTACTAAATGAAATTGAAGTAAGCACTCTATTAGATATAGATTTCAAAATAATGGATAGTCAAGGAACTCTATGAGAACTACAAGGAACTCTATGGCAACTACAAGGACATATTGGAAACTATATCAATGAGAAGGACATAAAAACTATGAATAAGAGCCAGGGAGAAATGAAGAATATAATATATGAAATGAAGAATATACTAGAAGGAATTAAAAGCAGGCTAGAAGAAGAAGGGGACTGAACCAGTGAGTTGGAAGACAAGGTAGACAAAACAACCATTCAGAGCAACAACATGAGAAAAGACCCAAAAAGAATAAAGATAGTTTAAGGGAGCTGCAGGACAACATGAAATGTAATAATATTCCATCATATGGATTCCAGAAGGAGAAGAAAAGGAGCAAGGGAGAGAACACCTGTTTGAAAAAGTAATGACAGAAAACTTCCCCAACTTGGTGGGGGGAAAAGTCATGCAAGTCCAGGAAGCACAGAGGGTTTCAACTAAGATGAAGCCAAAGAGGCCTACTCCAAGACAAATCTTAATCAAAATGGCAAAGTTTAAAGACAAAAAGAAAATCTTAAAGGCAGCGAGAGAGAAAGAGGCAGTAACATACAAGGGAGTTCCGATAAAGCTATCAGCTGATTTCTCAACAAAAACACCACAAACCAGAAAGGAATGTCACAAAACATTTCAATTAATGAAAGTGATGGCCTGCAACCAAGACTAGTCTACTCAACAAGCCTCTTATTTAAAATGGAAGGTGAAATAAGGTCCCCAGACCAAAAAAAAGGTCTAAAAGACTACATCTCCACCAAACCAGCATTGCAAGAGATGCTAAAGGGGCTGTTTTAAGAAGATGAAGAAAGAGAGAGAGAGGAAGACAAGTACAAAAGGAAATAATGACAAAGGATAAATACCGATCAATAATAACCGTAAGTATAAATGTACTAAATGTTCCAATCAAAAGACACAGGGTAGCCCAACAGATAAGAAAACATGGTCTACATATATGCTGTCCACAAGAGACCCACCTCAGAACAAAAGATCTACACAGGCTGAAAATGAAGGGATGGAAAAAATATTCTAAGCAAAAGGACATGAAAAAAGACTCGGGTAGCAATACTTTGATGAAATAGACTTCAAAACAAAGGCCATAACAAGAGACAAAGAAGGCCACTACATAATACTTAAGGGAGTAGCCCAACAAGGAGATATAACACTTGTAAACATATACACCTAGCATAGATGCACCTAATTATACAAGAAAAATTTTTGAGGAATTCAAGAAAGGTATGGACAGCAACACACTTATAGTAGGAGAATTCAACATCCCACTGTCAACAATGGATAGATCTTCCAAACAAAGAATCAACAAGGATATCATGGCATTGAACGACACTCTAGATCAAATGGACTTAATTGATATTTATAGAATATTGCACCCCAAAGGAGCAAAGTACACAATCTTTTCAAATGTAGATGGATCATTTTCAAAGATAGACCATATGGTAGGACACAAAACAACCCTCAACAAATTCAAGAAAGTTGAAATCATGTCAAGCATCTTCCTGGATTACAATGGCTTGAAACTAGAAAACAACTTCAAGGAAAAAACTGGAAAACATTCAAAATCATGGAGACTGAATAACATGTTATTAAATAACAACTGGGTTAACAAAGATCAAGGAAGAAATCAAAAAATATCTGGAAACAAATGAAAATAAACACACAACAACACAAAACCTATGGAACAGAATCAGAGAAGACAACCCTGAGAGGGAAGTTCATAGGTAGCAATACAATACTACCAAGAGAAAATAGAAAAATTTCTAATAAACAAACTAACCCTACATCTACAAGAATTAGAGGAACAACAACGAACAAAGCCCAGAGCAAGTAAAGGGAAGGAAAAATTCAAGATCAGAGCAGAATTAAATGACATTAAAAAATTCAAAGGATCAATGAACACAGGAGCTGGTTCTTTGAAAATATAAAAAATTGACAACCTTTAACTAGACTAATCAAGAAAAGAAGGAAGAGGATCCAAATAAGTAAAATCAGAAACTAAAGAGGAGAAGTTACAACTGATACCACAGAAATACAAAGGATTGTAAGAATTTACTATGAAGAACTATACGCTAAGAAATTGGACAACCTGGGCTAAATGGAAAAATGTCTAAATGATACAATCTTCTGAAACTGAATCAAGAAGAAGCAGAAAGCCTGAATGCACAAAGAACAACTAGCACATTGAAGCAGTAATCAAAAAACACTCGGCAGACAGAAGCCCTAGAAAGGTTGATTTCACTGGTGAATTTAACCAAACATTCAAAGAAGGAATAATTCCTATCCTTCTTAAACTATTCCAAAAAATTCAAGAAGGGGGAAGACTCCTAATCTCTTTTTTATGAGGCCAGTATTATCCTAATTCCAAAACCAGGTAAAGATACAACAGAGAAAGACAACTATTGGCCAATATTGCTGATGACCAGAGATGCTAAAATTCTCAACAAAATGTTGACAATCCTGATTCGGCATTACATTAAAAAGATCATACACTGTGATCAAATGGGAGTCATCTCAGGGATGCAAGGATGGTACAATATTTGCAAAACAATAAACATAATACACCCCATAAACAAAAATGAAGGACAAAAATCACATGATCACATCAATAGATGCAGAAAAAGCATTTGATAAAATCCAGCACCCATTTATGCAGATGTAGATGTAGATTCTCAGCAAGGTGGGAATCGAGGAAGCATACCTGAGCGTAATAAATGTCATGTACAAGAAACTTACTGCCAACATTATACTCAGTGTGCAACAACTCAAAGCTTTCCCCTTAAGATCAGGAACAAGATGAGCATGTCTGCTTTTACCACCCTTATTCAACATAGCACTAGAAGTTCTAGACAAAGCAATCAGACAATAAAAAGAAATAAAAGGAATCCAAATTGGAAAGGAGAAAGTAAAAGTGTCATTATTTGCAGACGACATGATAGTGTACATAGAAAATCCTATAGTCTCCACCAAACAACTATTTGATTTAACAAGTGAATTTGGCAAAATAGCAGGATGCAAGTCAATATTCAGAAATCGATGGCATTTTTGGACACCACAAAGAACTATGAGAAGGAAAAATTAGCAAAAAAAATCCCATTTACTATAGCAATAAGAAAAACAAAGTACCTAGGAATAAATTTAACCAAGGATGTAAAAGACCTGTACATGGAAAACTATAGAACACTGAAGAAAGAAACTGAGGAAGACACAAATAAATGGGAGTATATACTGTGGTCATGGATTGGAAGAATTCACATCATTAAAATGTCTATACCACCCAAAGCAATCTATAGATTCAATGCAATTTTTATTAAAATACTAATGGCATAAATCACAGATTTAGAACAAATATTTCAAAACTTGATATGGAACCAAAAAAGACCTGGAATAGCCTCAGAAATCTTGAGAAAGAAGAATAAAGTAGGAAGGAAGCACAATACCTGATATCAAACTATTCTACAAGGCCACTGTAATCAAAACAGTGTGGTACTGGCATAAGAACAGACACATAGCTTAATGGAGCAGAATAGAAAGCCCAGAAATAAAGCCACGTTCTATGATCAATTGATATTTGACAAAGGAGGCAACAATATACAATGGAATAAAGACAGTCTCTTCAATAAATGATGTTGGGAGAACTGGACCGGTACATACAAAAAAAAAAAAAAAAAGGAAACTGGACCACCAACTTACACCATAAACCAGAATAAACTCAAAATGGATAAAATACTTAAATATAAGTTGTGATACCATAAAAGTCCGAGAGGAAAACATAGGCAGTAAAATTTCAGATATCCCGCAGGGCAATATTTTTGCCAATATATATCCTGGGGTAAGGGAAATAAAGGAAAAATATAAACAAATGGTACTACATCAAATTAAAAAGCTTCTGTATGGCTAAAGAAAACATCAGCAAAATTAAAAGGGAATTGACCACATGGAGAACATATTTGCCAATTATATATCAGACAAGGGTTTAACCTCCAAATACACAAAGAACTCAGATGTTTCAAACAAGGAAGACAAACAATCCAATTAAAAATTGGGCACAGGACCTGAATAGACACTTGTGCAAGGAGGACATACAAATGGCCCACAGACATATGAAAAGATGTTCAACATCACTAACCATTGGAGAGATGCAAATTAAAACCACAATGATATATCTCTTCACACCTTTCACAGTGGTTATCATTAATAAATCAACAAATAATAAGTGCTGGCGAAGATGTGGAGAAAAGGGAACCCTAGTGCACTGTTGGTGGGAATGCAGACTGGTGCAGCCGCTGTGGAAAACAGTATGGAATTTCATCAAAAAACTAAAAATGGAACTGCCTTTTGACCCAGCAATTTCACTGCTGGTAATATACTCTAAGAATCCTGAAACACCAATTCTAAAGAACTTATACACTTATATGTTCATAGCAGCACTATTTACAATAGCCAAGATTTGGAAACAGCCTAAGTGCCCATCAGTAGATGAGTGGATCAAAAAACTGTTGTATATTTACACAATGGAATACTATGCAGTAGAAAGAAAGAAGGATCTCCTACTTTTTTATGTCAGCATGGATGGAACTGAAGAGTATTATGCTAAGTGAAATAAGCCAGTTCTTGAAAGACAAATACCATATGCTCTCACTTATAAGAGGAATATAATGAATAAAACAAAGCAACAAGCTAAATAAAACCAGAGACATGGAAACATGGAAGAGAGACAAAGACCAGAGAGGACAGGGAGGGGGGATAATGGTGGAAAGCAGAGGAAGAGACTAGTCAAAGAACATATATGAATGACCCACAACATGGTCAAAGTTTGGGGGTTAACTATAGGAGTGGGGGTGGGGTGGGTGTTGGGTGGAAGAGAGTAAAAGGGGAAAAATTGGCCCAACTGTAATAGAATAATAATAAACATTTTTCAGAAAAACAAGTTAAAAGTGACAAAAAGGAAGAAAGAAAAAAGAAAAGAGAGCCCATGTGCACTGCTAGTGGGAATACAGATTGGTGCAGCCACTATGGAGAACAGCATAGAGGTTCCTCAAAAAATTAAAAATGGAACTGCCTTATGACCCAGTGATTCTACTTCTGGGTATATATCCAAAGAACCCCAAAACACTGATTGGAAGGAATATATGCACCCCTATGTTCATTGCAGTGTTATTTATCATAGCCAAGATATAGAAGCAACCCAAGTGCCCTTCACTAGATAGGTAAATTAAAAACAGTGGTATATACATTTACAACGGAATATTACTTGGCCAAAAAAAATGAAATCTTACCATTTGCAACAGCATGGATGGACCTAGAGTGTATTATGCTCAGTGAAACCAGTTAGACAAAGACAAATTTCATATGATTTCATTTAATGTGAAATCTAAAGAACAATTTAAATGAACAAAATTGAAGCAGACTGATAGTTACCAGAGGGGAGGGAGTTTGAGGAGACTGGGTGAAAAAGGTGAAGGGATTAAGAAGTACAGATCGGTAGTTACAGAATAATCATGGGGATGTAAAGTACAACATAGGAAATGTAGTCGATAATAGTCTAATAACTATGTATGGTGCCAGGTGAGTACTGGAACTATCAGAGGAATACTTTGTAAAGTATATGATTACTAACACCCATGTTGTACACTTAAAACAAATACAAAATAATATTGAATATAAACTGTAATTTAAAAAAATTTTATATCAAACTGCTGTTTTACATGTAAATGTACAATAGTGTATGTTTTTGAAATCTGAGTACATGATCAAAAATGTTTAGAAATCATTTCATTAGAGTACCATCAGCTCTGTAGACAGGTATCTGATGTCACCACATTTTGACTCTATGTAATAGTTTAAATACAATGCTCTGCATTTATATAACATTATAATAATTTTTAAAGACATATAATATCTAAAATTCTACCTTTTCGTATGCACTTAGCAAATGTTTATCCTTCAGTCTTTTTCAGCATTTGTTTAGCAAATCTTGGTAGTTTTTACATAATGTTTCTTTGCCTTAACTGTTGCTTTGTATTTGTATTTTATATTTACAAAATCATAGAGCTGAGAGAGATTAAATATAAATCCTCATCTTATAGACACTAGATTGTGAAACTTATCTCAAATCTTTGAAATTATAATATCAATGCTTTTTCCAATGCATCATCCCATTCATAGGAAAAAAGCAATATTTCGTTATCCATCAGATGAACGATAACAACAGTGCCATCGCACAAGGTGGGAGGAAGGTACAGCTATTTCTCATAGAAATCTAAGTAAAAGAAATTCTTAACTTTTCACTTCAAAATAATTATAGATTCACAGGAAGTTGTGAACATCATACAGAGGGGTTCCATGTTCCTGTCCCCAGTTTCCTCCACTAGTTATGTTTTATAAAGTGGAAGAAACTTATCAGGTAATGTGTGTCCTCTCAGTAAGTTTCAAGCCAATAGATTTAATGATAGCTGCCATTTTTTGAGCACCTTTGGTATACCATAAGCTTTAATTATATCATCTTCTTTGGAGCTCACAAAATCATTTAAGGCAGGGGTTATCCTCAGTATGCCATTAAGGCAACCCAGGGTCTGAGAGATTAAGTCACTTTCATCAGCCCCAAGGCCAATCTGTCCACCTTGTACATTTCATCTTTTCCACCTGTTGACAGAGAAACTCACATTCCTTACTCTAAGTTTCAGTTGAATCCTGATAATTACCTAATAATAAAACATTTTATTTATTATTATTGTTTTGAAAATTGTGAATATTTTCTCAGAAGTTAAAAGTATTCTTTTTTTAAGCTACGTATTGATATAATTTTTTTTCTTAAACATATTTATTTTATTGGGATGAACAATTTTTCCCAGGGAGGGAAAAAGGACCAAATCACATAGTTCCCTTCAGAATTTTTTAGATAATGTAGCCTATTGATATCACAATATTCCTAAATTTATCAAACTGAGAAGTTACATCAGTACTTTAATGGTATAAGTCAGCATTTCAGGGCTTAAAATTCCCATCCTCACATCTGTCAAGTTTACCCACTGTCTTAGTCAGTCTTGGCTGCTTTTACAAAGTACAATAGGCTGGGTGGCTTATAAGCAATGGAAATTTATTTTTCGTAGTTCTGGAGGCTGGAAGTTTGAGATCAGGTTCTTTTTCTAGGTTGCAGACTGCCATCTTCTCATTTCACACAGTGGAAACAAGGCAAGAGATATCTTTGGAATTCCTTTTATAAAGGCACTAATCCCATTCAGGAGGACTCCACCTCGCAGCCTAATTACCTCCCCAAAGCCTCAGCTCCTAATACTGTCATATTGGAGATTAGGGTTTTAATGTATAAATTTTGAGACAACACAAACATTCAGTCCATTGCAACCACATCTGGACTCATGCACTTGTTATTCCCTCCTGTTCCCCAGAATGAAACGGCCATGCTCCCATCTAAGTCCAACTCTTCCATTTTGTATGTCTATCTTTTAGATTCTCAATATTGTTACCCTTCAACCCTACATTATGAATATTTTTCTCTCTCCTAGATTAGTCCCATAAGCATATTAACATTGTGTACCATTTTCCCATCTTTAAAAAAGCTTTCTGACAAGATGTTCCCATCCAGCTACCACCCTATTTCTCTGCTTTCTCCCAAAACTCCACATAAGAGATATTTATACTCACTGTATTCTCATCTCCTCCACCTACTCATTCTTGAATCCACTCTAATCAGTTTTTTGCCCCTACCCCTTCGCTGAAATTGCTCTCGGTAAAGTCACCAGTGACCTCCCTATTGCAAAATCAGCAGTTATTTCTCAGTTGTCTCACTCCAACTATCGGCAGCATTTGAAGCAGTTGTTCAGATCTGCTATTTTGAAGCACTCACTTTCTTTGCTTGGCCTTTAGGGGGTCCCTCTCTTGGGTCTTCCATCTAATTGGCAGGTCCTTTGGCTGATCACCTCTCACCCCCCACATCTCCAGTCCTCGGCATGCCCAGAGTTCAATCCTTGGACTTGCTCTTCTCTATCCCTTGGTGATTTCATTCATTCTCAAGATACAATTTTTAGTGTTCAGCTCCTCCAGCCATTCCTGGGGCTGTTTCCCTCAATGTCCTGCCACTTGACTAGAGTAGATTCATGATTTTACTCCAGTAAAACTTTGAACCTTTGTCCTTTTCCCATTCCACAACGGACCCAGCCATAATGGGACTGTTTTCCCTTTTTAAATCTCCAAAGGAGAGAGGCTTCATCCTGCTTTTTTCCCCCAGACATCCAGGCACCAACACTCCACCTTCTTTTGACTTTTTTTCAGGAATTCAGAAAATTATAATCATACTTCAGGAAAGAGTCTCCAGAAGCAAACGTTAAGTACAAGCAAGTTTCTTTATAGGTCACCTTGTTGCAGATTGAATGAATAAATGAATTAATGAAAGAGAGCTGTACTTTGGTGCCTAGTGTTCCATTGATTGGGTGATAACCTTTTGAAGCAGATTAGTTTTCTAAAACTTAAATTCTTTAAGGCTTTATGAAGTTGAAAATTTTGTTTTACATTTTGAAGTTTCCTACATTTCAGACACTAATATACTGCAAATGCTAAGATAAAAGAAAGACTTGGGTTCAATTGGCTGATCAAATTGTGGGAAAGTTGACTGGTCAGGAGCTGAAGCTTGCAAAGCACCGGTTTGGCGTAAAGAGTCTGAATTGGGGGGCCAGTTCCAGGGAAAAGGGCGAGGAGGAAGGTGGTAGATGAGGGAGGTGAAGAAACTGAGAAAGGAGATGGGTGAGGGGGGAGAGGGAGGGGAAGAAAGAAGGCCACAGAAACACAACACAGTCCTTGATCAGAAGAGAAGAGATAACCTCTACACCAGATAGACATTTTTCTTTTGTGTTTCTATTACTTTGTCTATTATTTCATCATTTATAATTTCTTTTCAAATGTTATTCCAGATACTGTGATTGCTATTGTAACCTATGTTTCTAATGGAAGTACAGCTAGGTCACACTAAAAGAGGACAAGTTTCTGACTCAGCATCTAAGGACAACCTTATGACAGTATCAGCCCTCCTTAAATCCCATAGGAACTGGAAGGATGGGGTGTTCTAGTATAATTCTGCAGATACCACCCAGCATTCTCTGGGTGGGCATGTGATGTCCTGGCTGTAGACATGTACAAGTAATTCACTAGGAAGATTCTAAGAAAGACCCTTCCACCCACTCAGTTGCCCCTCTTCCTTGCTAGCTTCTTTTCATATTATCACATGAGAACTTGATGTTCGGAGAGCAGCCAATGAAACAGAGTATTTCAATGGATACATGTGATGCACACTTATGAACAGCAATACCACAGACCTAAACTTATTGGCAGGAAGATATACTTATAGGATATGTTGCTGATATAGTACCTATTATTAAAGTCATTTACATAAAATTGTACAGAAGGGAATATATTTATACAGAGACTTGCCTAGAATTATGTTCACTTAAATATTTATTGAGAGTGGTCATCTCTGAGTGGTGAGATATTAGTGAATTTCTACTTTATTTTTTGTACTTTTCTATAAGGTTTAAGGACCCAATTTTTATGTGAATAATAAACTTTTAAAAGCCATATAATTTGGGGCAATTCCCATTTATCTCCTTTAACTTACAATGGATTTTTTTCAAATAAATGTATTCCATCATAAAATTTCTTTTTTTTATAAGACTACATAAATGGCATCACATAATTGTGCTTATTGCATAATCATCAGGCAGGAAATGCTTTGATTCTGGAATAACATTTCCTGATAAACATTTTTTGGAAACATTTAAGCATTTCCTGATCTAAAATATTTTGTGGTTTTTCTTTGTGTACTTTGTCTAATTAATAATATTCTCTAGCTTTGTGGGGCATAATTATCCTGTTACAGAAAAAAGAAATTCAGGAAAGCATGAGTTTTATTAGAGAAACATTTTCTAGTAACAACAACAACAAAAAAATTGGCACAATTTTTATTTAGTGGTAAAAATAATAAATTAGGCTTCCCTTAGCCTACATTTAAGAAATTTTGGTTCACTTAATTCTCCCAAAAAAACTGCGTATTCTTAAAACCAAAAAGATATTTTAAAAAACTTCTAGGCCTCCAGAGTAAAATTGAAAAAGGTTCTTTCTTCCTTTTGCTCATTAAACTTCCGTTGCTGGTTCTGCCAGACCATCAGTACAGGGAACCACGGCCAGGCTGGCTGTGGCTGTGAACAAGGGAAACAGAATCCACAGTTATCTGGGGCCCTGTGTTAGCATAGCTGCTATGACAAATATAATGAAGGAGATAAACTTGCTCTCCTGGACCTCATAATCTAAAGTGGAGAAATGCCATAATGACATGGCGGGGGCTGGGGGCAGGGGAAGACAAGGCTGAAAATGAGTCTAGAAAGGTAGTTTCCTGAGAGCTTTGATGAATTTTAAATGGAGATCAGATGTGGTCTGGAGAATGGCATGATGGGGACAGCAGGAAGTAGGGAAAGAACTGAAGCACGGTTGCAGGAGTCCAGATGGGAGGTGATGGGAAACTTGAATTTGAGCAGTGGTTTTGGGATGCAGAGGAGAGGACAAAGGGAAGATTACACAAATACTTACATTGTATAGTCTCTGTGGTTGTTTTTCTCCTGTTCTATCTTAACATCAGTATAGTCTTCAGCAGGATTTAACTTATCACAGTTGGGGTAGGGGAAACAGAACAAGATGTTTTGTACCCACCCTTCGGTCAAACCTCAGAAGGAGGAACAGCCTGCTCCTAGGCAGCCAGCCTGCAAGTGGTGAAGCTCTGAGCCAGGTCATCTGCAGGTTTGCTTTTTGTCTGATAGGTCCACCCCCTCACATGCTGTTAACAGTAGGACTCACCTCCCCATATGAACAAGGATGCAGTTCTGACCCCAGTGCAAATACAGTAGGCCAGAAATCCCAGGACCATTTATAGACTCGATATTTTCTCCCTGTTTTGCCATCAGAGTCTTCAGTGAGTCGGTGTCCTTCATCCCCTCACCCGAGAGCATTCTTATAACTCCTGGAGTGGGACTGGTCATTTACAGCCTTCCTGTACAACTGGCTCTTCAACCAAATTGCCTTTTAGGGGACAGACTGTCCTGAATTCTAGTCAGAGATCAAGCAAGACTTCTCTGCAACAGCAGAAACTCAAAACTGATGTTGCCATTCCAGCCTTAGCCAATGTGTGTCTGCAGAAGATATTGTAGCAAGTCTGAGACCCAGAGAAAAGGCAGAGACTGTCTCAAGAAACAGACTGTTCAAGAATCAAGGTCTCAGGCCTGCTTTAGGTCATAAACGCTTTCCCAACTTGTGAAAATACAAGGTACAGGTCAGTGAGAAAGTTTAAGAGCCCCACCTGGAAAAAACTTTGTTGAGACTCTATTATTTAGTACTGGTGTCTATTTAACCCTCTCCCCTTTTGAGATCCCTATCTGGTGTACTTATTCCTAGCGATAGTTTGGTGCTTAAGACCAAAGTCACTAGAAAAAAACTTGAAACCAACTCATCAGCTCATTTTGCAAGGCTGGTGTAATATTTCTAAAGTTCAGTAGCCTAATTTGAACTGATGATCTCATATATAGTCACAGTAAAATGAGGAACAAAATTAAGTTTCTAGCTCTTTTTGTAAATTGAAATAATTTCCCTTTTAATAGGATGAGGTAAGGCTAGCTCAGAGTTTCCAAAATTAAAATTAGGAGAGAGGTCTGTAAAAAAGTTCTGGTCTTATTACCTGCAACTACCTAGCCTGAGAAATGGGCCACATATGGAACCCTTGTACCAAAATCACCATCCAAATAGGTATAGCCAGAGATCTTCCCAAGTAGCATATAGGAGAAATGAAGAGTAAGACATTAGGTAAATTGGGAATCAATGGTGTACAACAGGACTTCAAAATAGGTAAGACATACACATAATCAAGGAGCAAGGAAGATGTGACAAAATGCTGTCTGACTGGGGCTATACTCCATGCTCTCTTAAACTCACTTCTCATCTCTACCCATTTCGAATTCAAATCTCTTCCCAAAGGATTGAGCATAGCTTTCTTGTGGACTTTTCTATGATTAGGATTTCACAGTAGCTCTTCTCTGGCTCGGCTCTTGGCTTCAACACCCTAGAATTCTCTCTCTGAAAACCCTTGCCTGACAGCAGTTCTACCTCTTGCATCTCCATGTGTGACCCAATACTTCCACCTACTTAATTTCATCAGAATGTTCAGGGCCTAGCTTAACCAGTCTTCCTGGTTCCTGTGGCCTCAAATTCTTCCCTTTCCTTTCCCCAGTGGCGACTCAAACTAGCTCATGGTGACTCAAACTAGCTCCCACATCTCCCTAAACGCTCAGAGATTTCCTTGTCCCAAATAGACAATCCTCAAAAAACTCACTGGCTTTCCCTTTTGTTTTCAGTGCTTGGGGCTTGAAGTTGATTATTTTGATTCTAGAGATACTCTTTCCAGCCCTCATCAGAAGGTACAGGTCTATGGGTCCTTGACTGTATACATCCCAGAATGAAGATTTGTGTTTTGGCGATAACGCCAGAAAGCTGGCCCCCCCAAATTGTACAGTAATCTCATATTGAAACTATTTTAGATGAAATCTTTTCAACACTGACCCCCAAACCACTGCCTTGGTGTCTCCTTTGCCCTGAGGTGATTTGACTTTAGAATATAAATTAATGCTAAAACATGAACATAGGAAATGATTTGATGTGTAGAACTGTGACAAGAAGAAGAAGAGGAACATTTATTGCTTACGATGTGCCAGGCAACATGCACAATTAACCATAATGATAATACTTACTGTATGCATATTATGTGTAAGGCATTTGTGCTAAGCCCTTATATATGACCTAATTTAATCCTCACAACCACCCCATGAGATAAGTACTGTATTATTGTCCTCATTTTATGAATGACAAACTTAAGCTTAAAGAGGTTTAGTGACTTGCTCAAATTAAATTAACTGGGTTTTAAGTCAAGGTCTGTCTGAATCTAACATCTAACAAGTTTTCTCTCTGTTTCTCTCTCTCAAATCTCAAATCTCAAATTAAAGCTGCAACAAACTTTTGCATATAAGCTTTTGTCTGAATGTATAGCTCCTTTTCTCAATTCCTAAGAGTAGATTCGTGTATGTTTTACATTTTAAGACTTGTCCAAATCTTTTCTAAAGTGGTTGAACCATTTTACATTCTCCTCAGCAATATATCAGAGTTCCAGCTTCTCCGCATCCTCACCAGCACTCAATACGGTCAGTCTTTTTAATTTTAGACTTTCTAATAGATGTATACTAGTATCTGATTGTCATTTTATTTTCCTAATGACTAATAATTTTCTGGTTAATTGGTCTATTTTTCTGTTTCTTTGCCAATGTCACATTGTTTTACTTTCTATCATTTTATAATAAGTATTGGTACCTGGTAAGGGTGATACCTATCATATTTTTTTCTTCAAAATTGTCTTAGGTATTCTTAGCCCTTTTCTATTCATTTAAAGTTTAGGTTCAGCTTCTTAAAGCCCAGGATGAAGCCTCCTGAAAATTCATTTGAGTTTGCACTGAATTCGTATGTTAATTTGGGGGAAGAACTGACATTTTTATTATAATGAGTGTCCTCAACCATGAGCATTTTCTCTCTCCTTATTTAATTAGATGTTCTTTTATCTTACAAAGTAATACAGTATAATGTTTTCCATAAAAGTCTTCTGTATCTTTCATGTTAGTTGTATTCCTAGATCACTTTTGCAACATTCTAACTGGCTGTTGCTAGTGTACTGGGATACCATTTAGGTTTTAATAATGCTCTCATAACACAACACCTTGCTGAACTCTCTTATTAGCTTTAACAGTTTGTAGCTTCTTTTGGATATTCTGTGTTAACAATCCAATTACCTGGACATAATTTTTTCCTTTTCCATTTCAATAATTATATTTAATTGATTTTTCTCATTTCTGTCTCTGGATAAGACCTCTAGAGCTAAGTGAAATGGAAACAGTAATGATGATCTTGTCATGTTCCTGACTTTAAACGGAATGCTTCTAATGTTTCACCATCGAGTATAATATTTGTGGTAAATTTCTGATAAATACTCTTTATCAGTTGAAGAAAATTCCCTTCTGTTTCTGAGTTCTAAAGTGTTCTTTTTGATTATTTAAAAATCATAAATAAATGTTGAATTCTATTAAATTTTTGGCATATATTAAGTTATCATATATATTTTTAAAATGTATTAATGCAGCAAATGACAATAATAATGTTTCATCTCCTAAACTATTCTTACACTCCTGGAATAAACCCTAGTTAGTCATGAAAATTTTTTATATACATTGCTGAATTCGGTTTGCTAATATTTTATTTGTGATATTTGTATCCATGTTCATGATTAAGCTTATCAATAAATTTTCTTATACTTTTTGGTCTAATTTTGATTTTTAATTTCCTGTAATCTGGAACATTTTGTATAAAAAAGTTGCTTGCTACTTAATGTTTTGTTAAAACTTGTTTGTAAAATCATTTGGACTAAACCTGACAAAGACAGTAATTTTAAAGAAGAAAAGAAGGAAGGAAGGAGGAGAGGGAGGGAGGGAGGAAAAGAAGGAGGAAGGAATCTACAGGCTAATCTCTCTCATATATTTAGACATAAAAATCCTTAACAAAATACAAGCAAACAGAACTCAATAGTGTATAAAAGAATGATACACCATGACCAATTGGAACTTATTCCAGGAATGGAAGGTTGTTTCAACATTAAAATCAATCAATGGTATATCATCAGACTAAGGAAAAATAATTGGTGTGATCATATAACTTTACAAGGGAAGATCATTTGTCAAAACCCAATTCCTATTAATGAAAAACAAAACAAACCAACAATAAGAAATCTTCTCAGAGTTAGGAATAAAGGAGAATAACCCCAACTTGTTAAAGAATGTCAATAAAACAGACTACATCTTACATCATACTGATGGTGATGAGCTAAGTATTTTGCTCCTAAGATCAGCAAAAAGGCAAGGATGTCTTCTCTCACCACTTTTATCTAACATAGTACCAGTAGCTCTAGCCATTGCCATAAAGTAAGAAAAGCGCCTATAAGAAATAAAGACAGACCTTATTTATAGATGACGTAATTGTCTTCATAAAGAAATCACAAGAAAAATCCTAGAAAAAATCCTAGAGCTAATGAGTTCAGCAGTACGTATTTCTACATACTAACCATGAACACGTAGAAACTGAAATGAAAAATATAATACCATATATAATCACTCCAAAGAAAATGAAATGCTGTAGTTACATACTAAATAAAACATATACAAGGATCTATATGCTGAAAATTCCAAGATTTTGATGATAGAAAGCAAAGACTTAAGTAAATGTAGAAACATAACATGTTTGTGAGTTTGAAAGACTTAACATTAGAAAGATGGCAATTCTCCCTAAAAATACCTATGGATTTAATGTAATTAATCCAACAAGGTTTTTTGTAAACATGAATAAATGTATTCTAAAACATATGGGAAGACATAGATCTTAGAATAGCTAAAAGAATCCTGACAAAGAAGAAGAAAGTGGGAGGCATCACTTAACTCAAAGTTAAATCTTGCTATATAGCTATAGTAATCAAGACAGTTTCACACTGTCAGAGGAACAGGCACGTAGATTACTGGAACAGAATAGAGAACCCAGATATATGTAAGCATGACCCACTGATTTTTGACAAAGCTATAAAAGCGATTGAATGGAGGAAGTTTAGCTTTTCAACAACTTGTGCTGGAACAAATGAACATTCACAAACCAAAACAAACAAACAAAACTTAACCTAAGTCTCACAGCATATACAAAATAAATTTAAAAATAGACTTAAATGTAAAACATAAAACTTAAAAAACAGGGGAAAATCTTTAGAATCTAGAACCAGGCGAAACATTCTTAGACTTGAATACCTAAATTGGGTCTTATTAAAGTTAAAAACCTTTGATCTGCAAAAGTCTATAAAAATATATATTACAAACTAGGAGAAAATATTTACAAACAGCATGTTCAACAAAGGATTGGGCTCCGGCCAATGTGGCTAAGTTGATTGGGCATCATCTCGCAAGCTGAAAGGTTGCTGGTTCCATTCCTGGCCAGGGCACATGCCTGGGTTGCAGGTTCTGTCTCAGGTCAGGACTCAGACAGAAGGTGACCAGTAGATAATTCTCTCTAACAGTGATGTTTCTCTCCCTCTCTTTCTCCCTCCCTTCCCTTCTTTCTAATATTTAAAAAAAAATTAATTTTTAATTAAAATCACGAAGGATTGGTTTCTGGAAAATATAAAGAATTCTCGAAACTCAACATTAGCAAACAAACAGAGATAAACAAAAGCCATGAGGAAACATTTCACTGAAGAGGTCATACAGTTGGCAAACAAGTACCACATATGAGATGTCCATCGTTGCTTGCTACTCAGGAAATCCAAATTAGCACCATGATGAGGTATCACTGTACACCCATCAGAATGGCTAAAATTACAAATAGTACCAACATCAGGTGCTGGTAAGGATGCAGAGACATGCGGTTACTCCTACATTGTTGATGGGGATGTAAAATGGTATGACCACTCTGAAAATAGTTTGGCATTTTATTATAAGGCTAAATCTGTAATTACTATATAATCAGGCAATAGCACTGTTTGGCACATGAAACAAAAACCTGTACATGAATATTCATAGCAGCATTTTGTTACAGTTAAAAACTAGAAACAGGCCAGCGTCCTTCAACAGGTGAATGATTAAGCACTTGTGTATACATGCCATGGAATACTACTCAACAATGAAAAGGAATGAATGTTTAATACATGTGATAACTTGGGTAAAACTTCAGGCAATTATGCTGAATGAAAAGAGCCAATCTCAAAATGTTACATACTGTATGATTTCCTTATCCAACATTTTTTAAATGAAAAAAATTTAAATGCAGAACAGATTAGTGTTTGGCAGGAATTTAACGATGGGAGGAGGGGAGAGTTGGGTGGTTTTATAAAAGGGCAACAAGAGGGATCCTTGTGGGGATGTAATTGTCTATATGTTGACTGTGGTGATAAATACATGAACCTACATCTATGATAAATTCGTATAGAACTAAATAGTCACACACAAATATGTACATATGAAGGTGGGGAAATATGAATAAGATAGGCAGATTGTACTATGTCAATATCTTAGTTGTGATATTATACTATAAATTTGCAGTGTGACCACTGGGAGAAACTGGGTAGAAGGTGTGCTCTTTATTTGTCACAGCTGACTGTGAATCTACAATTATATCAGTACCAATTTTAATTTAAAAAGGCTTACTAAATAATCTAAATTTTTTTAATTTTTTCAAATGAAGTTTCATTTTTATCCTTTACTGATTTATTGCACACATTTACAAGATAAAGGTATTTTGTATATTACTTCTTAAAGAGGAAATAAAATAGCAAAATGGATAAATTTGCTCCCAAC
The DNA here is from genome assembly GCA_004026545.1 of Mormoops blainvillei. Taxonomy (NCBI): domain Eukaryota; kingdom Metazoa; phylum Chordata; class Mammalia; order Chiroptera; family Mormoopidae; genus Mormoops; species Mormoops blainvillei. Next base: position 126,050 of record PVJD01001360.1, on the reverse strand, counting down.
TAACAAATAGTAACAGATGGTTTTGATTCTAGTGTTTTTACAGCTGAGTCAGTCATATTCAATGTCATCCTCTGTAATTATAGGAGAAGAGTGGCAAAGAAGACATTTGCATTGAATGTGGTCAGGCAGCACTTTCTTTGATAATGAAGTGATTAAGACCTTCTCTTCTTAGAATTCATATTGTACACAGCATCGCAGAATTGAAAGGACATATCTCTTCAAGTCTATCTGTTCTATCTTCCTACCACTGCAGAATTGTTCTCTATACTGCACTCATAATAAATGATGATTATTGTTATTAATATTAATGGCCCCAACAACATCATACAGTATAATGGCTCCAGTGATTATACTGAAAAGTTTGATAGAAATAATTTTCCCGAGCTCATCTTAAAATTTCTTCTTGCTCATATTATCTCATTATTTCTATTTATTTCTCCTTTAAAAACACCCTACCCATTACTTACCTTATAATTATAAGCTCACTAGGGTAAGGCCCTTTCATTTTGTTTTCCTCTTCATTGCCTGGAGCATGGTAGGCACTCAGTCAGTGTTGTTTCACTTTTGATGTTGACATCTTCAAATGGAGACAGGTGGCTTCACACGTTAGGATGGTCATTGCATCAACCAAAATTAATTTGATAATTTGCTTCAAGCTCATTATAGTATTGGCTCTTCTCCAATTACCTTGCTTTTGACAGATTAGTTGCTGATTATTCTTTTAAGACATTAAAAACTCCAACCCAAAATGCTCAAGAATTATTTTGTGAATTTATTGTTTGCAGTGACATTTAACTTTAAAAATATGTAAGGTCATAATAAAGTTGACATTTGTCAGTTAAATGTTGATAAATAATATTTTTATTTTCATTATGTATCACTGATTCAAAATACATTAGCACCTGAATTGGTGAGTTTATAAACTCTTAAATGGAAGAATAAAATGCATAAAAAGAATAACTAAGCAACAATGCCACATTTACTGCTCTGGTGTGTTTGAAAAATGAAGTGACTGAAAAACACCAAGTAACTTATATGAAATGCATCTAAATTACAATAACATGACAGTTTAAATAAAGTAGATGCTGTTGCCTGAAGACCATATTTTCTGCAGTCCCTGTCAGAACAGTGAGGTCAGTGACGATGTTTGAGCAAGTGTTCATCAAAATGGATTTACAGATCCATTGTACACGCGAATCTGCAGTTGAAGAGAAATCTATAATAATCCTGCAACTGATGCTGATGAATGAGAAAACACATCAAATGCAAGTAGAGTTTATGCTGACCTCTGTCTTCTTGACTGAATGTTACTGCATTAAAAAAGTGATGAACTCTAGCTTGAGGTATTTACCAGTAATACCTTATCTGCAGGGAGCTCCACTAACCTCAGAGGAAGAGAAACAGAAAACACATGAGAGAGATCCCGTAAGAGACAGTGAGAACTGGACCTGAGCCTCAGGAGTTATTCACGAGAAATGTGGCTTCATGTTTGGACAACACAAGAGGTTCCCCGTAAGAGTTTCTGTTCTGCTACTTAGTCTAACCTCATGGCTATGAATTGTAGACCCAAACTTTGTACAATTTCTGCAGGTCAACTAAATAATTCATACCAAACTTAAAACCATGATAAATTAGGAATATATAGTAATATGCCCAAACTTGGACAAAGTATGGGAGAACACGAAAATTTTTTTAAAAAATGATTCCTGACTTGGCGTTATGGGAGAATAAGCCTAATGTTACCGAATTAACATGGGCAAAGATTAATATAACGCGGCAGTACAGACTGAATCTGGGAAGTGGAGGATACAGAAGGAGGGTTTCCGACCACTAGTCCTTCATTTCAAAGTAGCTTAGATATTAAGAAATGACATTTTTCATTTCTGTCTAGGACGATAGAACTCTTAAACATGGTAATATATTTGCCTTGAATTCTTCCCATAGATCTCCTTTGCAATGCCATCTCTACTCAAGATTGCTGAAACCAATAGCAACTGGCGGAAAATGTTTTATTCACAGCAGTACTTGACTGCCTCCTCTGTTGGCCAAGATGGTTTGTAAGAGAAGATGTTCTTCAATGAAGTAAGAAAATGTCAACTTGATTTTCTTCTGAATCCCTCACTGAACTTAAATGCACTTATTGCTAAATGTTTCCAGAAATCAGTGTTTAAGGTCTAGAATCGTATGGTCTTTGCCCATATCTCTATACTGCAAACCTCTTTCTAGGAGTTTCATTAAATATTTAGCAGTACAACTATTATAAGGATGAGATTTAATTAACAAATATATTGCATTATTGTCCAAATGTCCAAAGTAATATAACTCAATGATCTCGTGGAAAAATGCTAGGCCAAGTCTAACTTGTCACCCAGCTAACTATTGGCCTTGGGTGAGTTGTCAGCCCTCCCTGGCCCCCAGCTTTCTCATCTATAAAATAGAGATTGGGCTAGATAACCCCCATAATCCTTCCTAGCTCTGACACTCCCCAGTTCTTTAGAGTACCAAGATGGAGTAATCTTTTCACTAATTATTTTATAGTTTCCAATTATCAATCTGATTCTTCTGGTTGCTCAGTACCTAAACCTGATTTTCTTGAATTATGTAAGGGTAATTATCACATTTAAATGTGTTAGTTTGCGCTACAAAAACTGTAGCCAAAAGAGTCTTAATATAAGGCCCTGTAAGCCTTCATTTAATTTTTAAAAAAACTTCCTGTCTCTGTTTCATCAACTTTCAAGTCATCCAAACTTGCACTGGTCTTAATATGCTTTTAATAAGCGGGGTGACTCACCAGGAAGACAAAAGTAATAGATTCTGTCAGTGTTTTAGACTGCTGGTGGAAGCCCCCAAGGGAAGGCATGATATGCAGTTGTCAACCAGCATCTTGGAAAGAGGTTAAAAATGAAGTTGCCACCAGAAATGCAGAAGGACAATAAACAGCCTCAAGTTTTTAGGTGGAAATAAAGAATGATAAATAAATGCTATCTCTCCTCTGGGGTAATTGGCAATAATAGCTCATGACCAAAATATTCATGCTATTACAGCAAAGAAAGGGTGATGACAACGAGGCCATGGCAAATCGAGAAGGATGTTTACACTGGTTTAAAAAGATCATCTTTCCTTGTCTGTATTTCACTTCCTCCTTAAGCTTCTGACCTATTCTGTTATGAAAGTGATAACAGGCACTTTGAGATGTTTTACTGACTCTACATAAACTTACAGTTATCAGTAAACTTGGCCCCATGCCCATTATTTAGGCAAAAGAAAATGGAAAATAAATTGTGCAATGCAGAGTTTATTTTGGAATTGAGTGTTATGGGAAGGAAATATGTATGTACATCAGTGTGTGTACATCAGTGTGTGTGTGCACGTGCCCCAGATGAAGCCCGTTGGTGAGGAAACTCATCAGAGTAGCATGCCCAGAGATAGTATGAGGCTTCAGATTTGAATGTTTGTAGACTTTAGATAATACTGCATCTCTTATTGCTATATTTTTTAGGTATTCTTACAACTGGGAACATGAAGGATGGGTTCTTAAGATTTATTGTAGCCCGTTTGATTTCATCACATTAAATCAAATTGTTCTCCTCAAAGGCATTCCACATGGGTTACCCAGATTTCTGAGCAGGTGCCAGTGGAGTGATAGCCTCAGCAATGATATTCCAGGCTTTTGTGCTACAGGGTCTGTGCGACCCTTAGGTGTTAGGAGATTTTAAGATTTTGGGGGCGGTGGGGTAGGGCGTGATGGAGAGAGAAACACTTTATGTGTTTAATTCAGTTGCACTTTTTATTAAAGTTTATTCAGTACATTTGTAATACAATGTGAAACCTTAGGTGATGTCTGAATCAAATACTCTGTTAAGCAAGTTGGAATATGTACTGGAACTTTACTATACCATTTCCATCAAAGTAATTACTTTCTTGTATTTATACATGCCATACATCAACACTTGCAACTTTTAGTTCTTCCTATATATTCTATAATATATACACATATAAGAATAGTGTGTTTTCCTTCCTTTTAGAATAGCCAAAAAAGTAAAATATGAAGTTGAAAAACAGATAACCCTGAAACAATTCTTATCAAAGAATTCTTTACTTTCCTGAATAGTTTCACTGTCCAAACAGATCCCTCGTGCTCTACCTTTTCAATACTCTCCTCCATCCCAAATGCCTGGCAGCCATGGTTTTGGTTACCATCTCTACAGTTTTGCTTTTTTCTAGAATGTCATATAAATGGAATCATACAATATGTAGCCTTTACAGACTGCCTCTTTTCACTTAAGAATATGTATTTAAGACTCATCTATGTTTTTGTGTTATCTTTTTACATATTCCTATGAGTCTTTAGTGTTTTCCTACTTTCTGGTACAGCACAAGCTCATCTTTGTTTCCCCCTCCCAGCCCTGAAACTGTTTCTTTTCTCAAGTAGCTCGGTGGAATGATGTTTAGATACCAGTATCTGGGCACAATGTGTACTTATTGATACAGAGATATCATTGCTTCTATTCCTCTTTGTTACAGAAAGAAACCCCCTCCCCCAGGGTCTTTCTGTACTATGGTTCTTCTTTGCCCGCCGCTGTGATAGGAACTGTGGCTCTCAATGCCAGAGTTTGGTAAAAAGAAAAGGAACTATTTTTAATTAAAAGTTATACAGGTTTAGAATTATGACAGAATTTTACAGTTAAATCTCACTCCCTTTAGAAATGAAGGTACACCCACAGACACACAGTCCTGCCCTCCCCCCTTTGCCTAGTCAGGTCAGTTTCAGAACAAGCCAGTAGTAGTGCCTTCCTGAAAAAAGAACAGAAGTCTGCAGCTCACTTCTCCCAGTTCCTCCCAGTTATCCATGCTCAGCTGGCCAGGTCTCCTGCAGTTCCCAGCACCATCGGCTATGTCACTGTGATCTCCAGTCCTTAATCCCAAACCACATAGCACCACCTCATGGCCTGCCAGTGAGAGTCCTTTCACCCCTTTTCTTCCTGTATGGTCTCACATTGTCCCACATTGTCCCACATTGTCCCTGTCCCACATGGCAGCCTGCCTTTTTGTTTAAATTCCAGCCTGAAGCCTCCTCATTTCCTACTCCTCTGGCAATGGGCTACACCTGTTAGCACTCCTCATTCTCTGCCTTTCTTGGCTGCCATAGTGCCGGCAGGCGTGGCCCGTGGCGAGGAGAGAACATCTCTAAGCTTTCCCGCAGGTGTTGTAAGGGGCGAGGGGCGGGAAGAGAGCTACTTCCCAGCTACATCATGGGTCAAAGTCATGCCCATCTCCCTGGCTCTGTGCGGGCTATGAAGGTAGCCTGCTGTTATTGACATGCAGAATAACTCTCAATCCCTGTGCTACTGCTTTTCTCAGCCCCCAACTCGGTTTGTTGCGGGCGGGGCGGGGCGGGGCGGGGCGGGGGGACTTCTCAGCCTATACCCCGTTAAGCCTTCAGGACAGAGAATTCGAGTATGAATTTATTTAAATCATGGCTGAATCACACTAAATCTTCTGTTCTTAAAAACCAGAGTGTTCTTCCTTTAATGGAAAGGGATTCCACATTCATTACCTCAAATTAGTGCTCCATAGTAAGGAGTGTTTCTTGTTTTGTATTCAATTTGGAGCCATTTGATTCTTATTTTGCTCCTACAGTGACTCAGTAATGAGAAAGCTGATCTGTAGGCTGATTAGTTTTTACACTGACCATTTTTCCCAAACAGAATATGATAGTTTCCTTTCCTTTTGCCTGGTTCTGAAGGTACAGCCTGTTACTTCTTTTATTACCAATTAAAAACAACAGCAACAACACTTTTCAAAATCCTAAGTATTTCACATCTCTAAGACCTTGATGACAACCAAAAATATACAGTTTTCTCCAAGAAGAGCAGAGGAGAGAGAACAAAAAGGACAGGGGCTTATGTCTCATTATCTCTTACAGCCTACATCAGAATTTCTTAGTATTTGGAGTCCTTGACAAGAAGAGTATTTCTGTTACCAGGGAATTAAGACACAATAACTATCCCTCTGTCCCCTTGCAGATCAAGGGTGTGCTATGTAGAATGTTACAGAGCTTTCTATCTTCATTGGCTCCAAAAGACTTCCCTGTTTCATCAAAAGAAAACTGTTTTTCATAACAAAGCAGGCTTGATTTTCAAGTGGCATTGCAAAATTAAAGTGACTGTGGCAATGACAGAAATGTGGGTTTCCTGTTTCTTTCTTTTCTGTGAAATCAAGGGGGGAACGGAAATGAAATGCAAACGGAAGCTTTCTTTGTCTTTTTTTTTCTCCTGAGCTTTGTTCGAGATTCCAAATTCAACAGGAGGAGGGTGCGGCAGATTTTCCAGCAGCTGCAGCCAGGATTAACTGTACTTTCTTATTCTTTTGCCAAAACCATTCCTGAAACAAAAATGAAAAAGACCCTGAATCTTCATAATCTTTGTAAGTGAGAATGAACACACAGTACAGAGTGCTGTGCTTGAGGAAGTCTGGGCTTGCAGAAGGCTTTGTCTCTTTAGGTTTCACGGCCTTGGGCAAAGCACAAGACCTCTCTGAGCCTGTTTCCCTCTCTACATAAGAATAAAAGTCACTGCCTTGCTTACCTCATAAGGGTGTTTGAGGTTCAAATTAAATGCAATAATGTCAAAGAGCTTTGTGAACTCTGAAGAACTATAAATACAAGGTGTTATTAGAAGTGGTTGAAAATAAATGATGAGACAGCTTAATTTAAGTAATTTCAAATGCCTCAGGGTGGAGTAGGGTTGCAGGAGAGTGTTAAGGTATTTTCATTGCCCTGTGGTAAGGGGAGAGAGGGAAGCTCTGGTATGGGAAAGATGGTCCTTTCGTAACTTTCCAGGTAAATCGAGGGCAGAGTTGGAGAAGGCAAGAAATATCTTAGGGTTTTTGCGAATGCAGCTGTGTGGAAGAACCAGGACTTAAGTAACGGGAGACAGAAGATGGCATGAGGGACAAATTGTGCTCTAGAAATACAAGGAGTGGACCGAAAGATGTGGTCCAGGACAGGAAAGAAAATACAGGAGCTGGGCCTGTCAAAAGGCAGAGGAGGGGCAGCTGCCAGTGGCACATGCAGGATTCTGTGCAGCTGAAGGCCAGGAGGGAAGGACTTTCCAGGCTTAGGAGCAAAGGAGCCAGCAATCCAGAGGCCAAACCTGGAAATCAGCTAGAAAAGGGCTTGATATCCTATTGCAGCAGTTTTCAGACACTTAGAGATTTACTGATATATGAGTGTCTACTGTGTGCCAGGTATAAGATTTTAAAGAAAATCTTATACAGAACCTCATTATGTTAATAAATAATTGAAGTTGCTCTGTTGAAACAAGGCTTGGAGGACCTGGGGTCACTCAGCTTCCCTCTGAATCCTGTTGGCAGCAGGCAAGGCACCTCTACAGGGAGCTAAGGATCTACTGAGAGACAGAGATAGGACCACTCATCCTGGTTATGTCACCAGTGCCTCATACATGTTAGTTGCTCTATATTTCCTGAGTGAATGAATATGTGAATGAATGGAGGGCAGGTGGTCTGCAGGAGAGAATTCAGATAAATGATTTTAGTGGATTATGTCACCGCATTGAGAGGCTGTAGCTTTAGACATGGACTGCTAGGTGGATCACTGTGGCTAGCTGAGGAGCTCCCTAGTCAGAGATGTGTGTTCAGCCACAGAAGCCAAAGCTGTAGAGGTTAAGACAAGCCAGAACCAAAGGGCACTTCTGTAAAAAATATCTTGGTGTAAGGTAAGTGGAGGCAGTCTGGCTTCCTCACCCAGGTGTCTGGGTAACAAGAGGGAAGCAGTTTCTCACAACCTTGAATGGGCCTGATAAAGTGTGTTCTCACACCTTGAGCCTGGGTCCAAAAATGGTTCCCATGACATGAAGTGAGTTCGCATGTGCAAATCATGCTGTTACTTAACCTTTTAGCTTGATGCCAGCTTTGTGCTAGTTCTTAAGTAGGTATGGGCTTCTCGTTGTGTGCACAGACACAGACACACAGCTTGCAGCATGCGTGGCTCACCCACCTATGAATAAAGCATGTCAAGCATCCCCATGGCTCTGTGCAGTTTCTTACCTCCCTGAGTCTCGAGTGGACCTGCCAGGCCTTGACAGGCTGCAACACACTTGGTTATTTCATTACAAAAACACAACCAGCCTACTGTTCTTCTCCTACACAGTAGGGTAGGCTCTCTTCGGAGTCACAGATGACAATAAGAAACAGCTAACGTTTACTTGGTATTGACTGCTTGCCAGACACAGTAATAATTCCTTTATGCTGTGTAGTGGGCAGAATAATTCCCTCCCACCCTGCAAAGACACCTATGTCACAGTCCCTGGAGCCTTTCTCTATGTTGTTAGATGGCAATGGATGAACTAGGTTGCAGATGGAATTAAGTTCACCTATCAGCTGACTTTGAGATGGGGAGATTATCCTGGATTGTCAGGTGGGCCCTGCAATCACATAAGTCTTTATAAAGTGAAAGCAGAAGGCAGGAGGCAGGAGGCAGTGTCAGAGAAGGAGCTGTGACTACAAAAGCAGAGGTTGGAGTAATGCGATGTGAGGGCTCCATTGGCCATTGCTGATTTTGAAGGAGAAAGGGGGATATGAACCAGGGAATGTGAACAGCCTCTAGAAGCTGGAAAAGCAAGAGAACATATTCTCTTTTAGAGCCATATGGCTCTGCTGACATCTTGATTTTAGCTTTGTGAAACCAGTTGCAGACTTCTGACCTCCAGAACTGAAAGATAAAAAAATGTGTGTTGTTCTAAAGTCAGAGGGATTTCAATACCCAATGTCAAACTATACTACAAGGCTATTGTAATCAAAACAGTCTGGTACTGGCATAAGAACAGACACATAAATCAATGAAACAGAATAGAGAGCCCAGAAATAAACCCAAGTCTCTATGATCAATTAATATTCAACAAAGGGGACAGAAGCATAAAATGGAGTAAAAATAGCCTCTTCAACAAACGGTGTTGGGAGACCTAGACAGCTACATGCAAAAAAATGAAACTTGACCACCAACTTACACCATACACAAAAATAAATTCGAGGTGGATAAAAGACTTAAATATAAGTCATGACACCATAAAAGTCCTACAGGAGAACATAGTCATGAATCTCAGATATTCCATGCAGCAATATTTTCATCGATATGTCCCCTAGAGCAAGGGACATAAAGGAAAGAATAAACAAAGGGGACTTCATCAGAATAAAAAGCTTCTGCATGGCTAAAGAAAACACCAGCAAAATGAAAAGGGAACCAACCATATGAGAAAATGTACTTGCCAATGATACCTCGGAAAAGGTTTGATATCCAAAATATATAAAGAACTCACATGACTCCACTCCAGGAAGACAAACAATTCAATGAAAAAAATGGACAAAGGACCTGAGCGGACACTTCTCCAAGGAGGACATACTCAGGGCCGAGAGACACATGAAAGAATGCTCAGCATCAGTAGCCATCAGAGAGATGCAAATTAAAACCACAATGAGATACCACCTCACACAGTCAGAATGGCCATCATAAACAAATCAACAAGCGGTGGTGAGGATGTGGAGAAAAGGGAACCCTAGTACATTGTTGGTGGGAATGCAGGCTGGTGCAGCCAATGTGGAAAACAGTTTGGAATTTCCTCAAAAAACTAAAAATGGAACTACCTTTTGACCCAGCATTCCACTGCTGGGATTAGACCCTAAGAATCCTGAAACACCAGCTCCACAGAACTTATACACCTTAATTTTCATAGCAGCACAATTTACAATAGCCAAGTGCTGGAAACAACCTAAGTGTCCATCAGTAAATGAGCAGATCAAAAAACTGTGGTACATTTACACAATGGAATACTACACAGCAGAAAGAAAGAAGGAAATCCTACCCTTCTCAACAGTATAGATGGATCTTGAGAGCATTATGCTAAGTGAAATAAGCCAGGTGGTGAAAGACAGAGACCCTATGATTTCACCTGTAAGTGGAACCTAATCAACAAAACAAACAAACAAGCAAAATATAACCAGAGACACTGAAATAAAGAACAAACTGACAGTAACCAGGGGAGGAGATAACAGGGGGAAATAGGGGATGTGTAATCAAGGAACATGTATGAAGGACACAGAGACAAAGCCAAAAGGGGGTAGGATTGAGGGTGAGAGGTGGGGATGGGTGAGGCGGGGGAAATGGTGGGGGGGAAACGGCCAAAACTGTACTCGAACAACAATAAAAAAATTTTTTTTTTAAAGAAAAGAAATGCGTGTTGTTCCAAGTATGTCTTTGGAGTCATTTGGTACAGCAGCAGTCAAAAACAAATATGGATTTTCTCACTGCGCATTCACAACCATCCCATCAAATGGGTATCATATTGTTATTTTGTAGATGAGTAGATTGAAGCTTGGAGAGGTTGACTCACTTGACCCAGAGGTACCTTGGTGGCCTGACTCCAGAGCTGGCTTTCTCAACCACACTGCCATCTGGAAATGGCTTTACATCTTCATTTTACAAATGAGAAAACTGAGTCCCTGAGGTGCATCCTGACATGACCCAGAGCACACAAGTTGGTGACAAAGCTCAGATATATCCCACAAGAATGGGGTAGACCAGCACTTCACAGAAATGTATGTGCACACAGTCACCAACAGTGTTGTTAAGACACAGAATCTGACCAGCATGTCCAAGTTGGGATCCAGGTCTGTATTTCTAACCAGCTCCCAGGTGAGGTCGATGCTGCTGGGCCTGGTGTAGTGAGGCTGCCCTGTGTTAGGAAGTTCTGAGCAAGCCAGACATGTCAGAGAGCTTTGGGCATCTAGTGGGATGAGGGGGCACCAGGGGAGGTGAGAGGATGCTTGAAATGGAAGAAACATAAGAACAGATGAGGCAAAGTTCTGTGAAGAATGAGATTTAGGGTCTCAGAAGGAAAGGTCAGAGTTTAAGACAGGCTATAACTCTTTGAGTCTCCTTGAGAAATATGTCACACAAACATGATATATTGTTGTCATCTGAAGTCATTTAAAACTAGCAGGTACCATAATTGCTTTTACTCTTTTATGGGACAACACACACAGGTTGAGGACATTCTTTATGCCACAAAGACTAAAATAGCTTTATGTGACTATGAGAGGAAGAGTAACAGTCTCCATCCCTGCTACATATTTGATGTAATTATTTTTAAAAGGAAAAGAGGGCAGTCTGTTTATTTTTTGAGAAACATCTCTAGGGCTTTCACAGAACCAAACAACTCATGCCTCTGGCCCCTTCCTTTCCTCAGCCTCAACACCAACCACCCATGAGTCTACAGATTCAGGACCAGGAAGGTAATTCACTCTATAACTGCAAGTCATGGGTCTCTAAGACTTCATTTTGTGCTTCACTGAAAAAAAAAGAAAAAGAAAAATGACCTACCCCCATTTGTGTGGGAGTGCTAGGAGATTCTCCCCAACTTACTTCACTACAATTGCAGAATTTCCAACTGTCTGTGTCTACCACAGCTGCCTGAGGGGCAGGAACATTGTGGTTTTACTTTGAAACAATCAAGCACGCAAGCAAGAAATACTCACTTTTCATTCAGATACAGGAACTCAGGGAGGAAGCAAATGTTTGGCTGTCTGTTTCTAAGGGGTATATTGTGAAAAATATGCCTCTATATGTTTACAATGGCTGAAAAATTAAAAATTTTTTTTTTACTCATCTGATTCAGCACTATTAACCTTCAATACTCCCTAATGTACAGTTTGCAAAATGGAATTTTAAAACATTTTAAAGTAAGTTTCCTTCAAACTTCCTTAGTTCTAGGGTTTACTTCTAAAGGTAGCAATAATTCTTCCAGAAAATAATAAAATATGTTGATTAGTCGTCTGGGTCTCTCAGGAAGCACTGGGAAGCCCTATAAAATACAAGGAAGGTATCGTGCGAGGTTCTTTGTCTTAGCCAGAATCAAGGTGCCCAAAGCAGGACAGCTCTAGATGCCAAGTCCTTCAGTGGGGAAGAGCTGGACCACCCTGGGTACTTGATGTTGTCATTGTGAGGTGGTGCAAAACATGGCTTGGGAGTCTGAAATCCCTTGTCAGCATGTTGTCTTTGATGGGCCCCTATATCTCTCCCTGATTTATTTCTCCACTATGGGCCTATATCCTTATCTGAAAAATATGAATAATAATATTCTTCTGGCAGGATTACTGTGAGGCCAAGTGTCCATCAGTTGGTGAGTGGATAAAACAACCATGGGATATTTACACAATGGAATTCTACTCAGCCATAAAAAAGAAGAAATTTTACCCTTTGCAACAGCATGGATGGACTTGGAGAGCATTAGGTTAGGTGAAAGACAAATATATCTAATGAACAAACTGAACTAACAAGGAAAATGGGGACAGACTCATAGATGGAGAGCAGGCTGGCCGCTAATGGGGGCGGGAGGTTAGTGGTTGGAGGGATTGAGCAAAAAGGGA
>PVJD01001360.1:0-113509 GCA_004026545.1 Mormoops blainvillei | reverse complement strand
TCTACCCAGATTGGGAGATGTAGAGACAAGCAATCTATCAGATACAGAGTTCAAAACATTGGTTATAAAGATGTTCAAAGATCTCATTAAGAACTTCGACAAAAAGATAGGAAACATAGAAGGGGTTCCAAGATGGTGGTAGAATTGGAGGGTATATTGTATACCTACTCCCAGAACCAAACTGTCTATAAAATGAAAGAGGTCAATAGTCATCCAAAATAAACCCAAGTTTACCTGAAAAATAAACTTTTAACCAAGGATGGACAAAAACCACCATGGGTCCTACAGGACGGGTGAGTCTCTGAAAGGGCTGGCCCCATTCACACAGGTGGTGAGCTGAGGTGGCAGCACAGCTGTGGGTGCTTCCCCTTGAAAGGAGAGAAGCTGGGAGCACAAACCGGGCTTCCAAGCGCAGATTGCCAGTGCCAGGGTCAGCCACCGTGTAGCATCTAGTGGTGAAAGGCTGCGGGGCTTTTCTCTGCTAGGGAGAGATGAGGCCCTTTGGAGACCAAGCCACTGTTATTTCTTTTCTTAATTCTTAAAGGGGCCAAGGCACAGGTTTTGTGTTCACAACCACCCACCTTGGGCCCCAGTAAAGGGAAGGGGGCGTGGAATAGATTTGGGTGAGGAGAGCCTGCAGTGGGAGGCTCTGCGGAGAGACACAGGGTTTTTCTGTGCAGGCATATACTTGGATTCTGCAGCAGCCATCTTTCTTGAGAAGAGCAAGCCCCTCCCAGGGCAAAAACAATTACCTTACCCTGTGCCATACTGTTCACTCTGCCCTGTATCTTTTTTTCTTTTTTGTGTTTTGTTCTGTGTTTGTTGTTGTTGTTGTTGTTTTTCTGGGTTTGTTTTTTTCTTTTCCTCTTTCTGCTCTCCCATCCTGCATCTTAACCCCCGCTGAAGAGACAACAATATACACAGACTTAGGCGGTGTCGCAGATGGGCTATAGTGGGCAGCCATTCCATACACTTTCCAGGAAAACAGACTGGCACTTCCCCCTCACAGGAAAGCCCAAAACCTGGACCCTTTAAACCTACCCATTAGCCTACTAGGGGTCCCACTCTGGCAACTTCAGAGAAATTATCTCAGATAGACTCACCCTAGTTGGGGGGCGGTGGGGTGGGCAGGAGAACACACCCTCCATCTCCCCCGAATCCTGAAAGACACCTGCCATGGAAGATCCAGGAGTCCCATTCCCCCCGATTCTTCCAAAAGCTCTTTACAAACAGTCGGTTCTGCAACTAGTTTAAAACTGACAGCAGGCTAACAAGCAGTAACAAGTGGAGGTGGATCCTGCAGTGACTTGGAATGTTTGCTAACACACCCTTGGGCCCAGTGCTGATGAAACCCAGCTTTGTAGAGCAGCTGGGCTCATCCTGGGTGCAACCAAGCCTGGAACAATCAGCCACAAACTGTGGATCTCAGGTATCTTTTAACAGGTTTCCAAGGACTGGACGTGGACAGCACGTGGCATAGGCTTATGCCAGCCTCACACAACATCAGAGCTATATCCAAAGGGAGAGACCAGCAAGAGTCTCATTGCCTGAGCCTTCCAGAAGCCCTCTCAGAAACTGTCCAGTCTGTGACTAGTTTAAGACTCATGCACCCTTGGGCCAAGAGCTGATAAAACCCAGCTTTTCAGAGCAGCTTGGCCTATCCTGGGCACAGTCAAGCCTGGAGGAATCAGCTGTAATCTATGCATTGCACGTAGCTTCAAACAGGCTGCTGAGTGCTAGACGTGGACAGCACCTGAAATAGGCTTATAGCAACCTCAGACAACATCAGAGCCATATCCAAATGGAGAGCCCAGAAGGCAAACACTAAACTCTGCTGAGACTAATTCCACTTTATTCTTTTTCATTATTTTCATCGTTTTTCTTTTTCATAGCCTTTTGACTATTTTTTCTATTTTTCCCTTTTCTTCCATTTTTGCCCCTCTATTTTTTCTTTCATATCTCCTGTTTCACTCTTACCTTTGAATACTCCATTGTTCTCCTTTTCTTATTTTTGTTATTCTTTCCCTTTCTTTGTCTTTTTCCCTGTTTTCCCCCTTCAAATTATTATTTGTTTTATTTCCCTTTCCTTTTCTCCTACTATAATCACTTTTCTGTCCTTTGGTCTTCTCTTATTCTTTTTCTTTTCTTTTCCCTCTTTCCCTAAGCGTTCACTCTCTTTCCACTTTTATCATTCTGTCAGCACCTGTACAACAGCGTACAAGAGGTGGTGAGGGCTGCACCTCTTAGTCAGCCAGCTGGAGAGCAGAGATCCCGCCAACAATCAGGCCAAAAACATTCAGGCCCTAAATGCAACAGGAAAGCCCACATAACTCACACAAAGGGCATTCCTAGAGCATCAAGATCAGGAGCTGAAGGAGTTTGCATCATTGGGTCCCCCAGGACTCCTACAATAAAAGTCCACTGCTCATGACAGGGAGTCAAAGCAGATCTATTTAATACACAGAAACAAACAAACAAACAAAAATGAGAGAGAGACAGGTAAAACAAGGAGGCAAAGAAACAACCTACAAACAAAAGAAAAGGAGATATCCTGGAAAAAGAGTTAAGTGAAATTGAGGCAAACAAATTATCAGGCATAGATTTCAAAGTAATGGTTAAAAGGATGTCAAAAGACTTAATGAAAGCTAAATCAGCATGAAAAGTGACATAGAACCTATGAATAAGAACCAGTTGAAAAAGAAGAATGTAATATCTGAAATGAAGAATACACTAGGAGGATTTAAAAGCAGGTTAGATGAGGAAGAGGACTGGATCAGCAATTTGGAAGTCAAGATGGGAGAAAATACCCAGTCAGAGCAACAGATTGAAAAAACTTTAAAAAGAACAAAGAAAGTCTAAGAGATTGTGGGGAACATGAAATGTAACTATATTTGCATCATAGGGATACCAGAAGGAGAAGAAAGGGAGCTAGGGACAGAAAGGCTATTTGAAGACATGACAGAAAACTTCTCTATCTTGGTGAGAAAGAGAGTCATGCGGGTTCACAATGAACCAAAAGAAGCACGCACTGAGACACATCACAGTTAAAATGTCAAAGGTTAAATACAAAGAAAGAGTCTTAGGCAGCAAGAGAGACAGTTAGTTACCTACAAGGGAGCTACAATAAGACTGTCAGCTGATTTCTCAACAGAAACACAAAAAGCCAGAAGGAACTGGCCTGAAATATTTCAAGCATTGAAACGAGGACCGTCAATCAAGACTACTCTACCCAGCAGGGCTCTCATTTAAAATGGAAGGGGAAGTAAAAAAAAAAAAAGTAAAACACTCCCTAGACAAAAAAAAAAAAAGTTAAAAAGAGTTAAAGGAGTACATATCCACCTACCAGCACTGCAAGAGATGCTAAAGGGACTGCTTTAAGATGAAGAAGAAGAGTGAGAGAACCAGAGAGAGAAACACAGATACAAAGCAAAAACAATTATGATGAATAAGTACCTATCAATAATAACTTTAAATGTAAATGGATTAACAACTCCAATCAAAAGACATAGGGCAGCTGAATGGACAAGAAAATATGACCTGCATTTATTCTCTCTATAAGACACCCACCTCAAAATGAAAGATTTACACTGGCTGAAAGGGATGGAAAAAATATTCCATGCAAATGGACATGAAAAAAAGATGGGGTAGCAATACTTCTATTAGGCAAAATAGACTTCAAAACAAGACCAAAACAAAAGACAAAGAAGATCACTACATAATACTTAAGGGGTCAGTCTAACAAGAAAATATAGCCATTGTAACATATATGCAACCAATATAGGAGTACCTAAATATATAAAGAAAATCTTGGAGGACTTTAAGAATGAGATTCACAGCAATACAGTCATTGTGGGTGATTTTAGCAACCCACTGTCATCAATGGACAGATCTTCCAGACAAAAAATCAACCAAGGATTCGACAGTATTAAATGACACACTGGATCAAATGGAATTAATTGATATTTACAGAACAATTCATCTCAAAAAAACAGAATTTACATTCTTTTCATATACAGATGGCTCATTCTCAAAGATAGACCACATGGGAGGACACAAGATAAGCCTTACCAATTTAAGAAAAGTGAAATCATATCAAGCATCTTCTCAGATCACAATGGTTTGAGACTAGAAACCAACCTCAAGAAAAAACTCAAGAACATTCAAATACATGGAGGAGATATATCATGTTATTAAATAATGAATGGCTTAACAATGAGAACAAGAAAGAAATTTTAAAAGTACCTGGAAACAAATGAAAACAAACACACAAAAGTCCAAAACCTATGGGATACAGTGAAGGCAGTCCTGAGAGGGAAGTTCATTGCAATACAGACTTACCTAAAGAAGATAGAAAAATCTCAAATAAGCAACCTAACCCTACACCTAAAAGAACCATAAAAACAATAGCAAGCAGAGCTCAGAGTGAGTAAAGGGAAGGAAATAATCAAGATAAATGACATGGAGACTAAAAAATTAATTCAAGAGATCAGTGAATCCAGCAGCTGGTTCTTTGAAAAGAAACAAAACTGACAAACCTTTACCCAGACTCATCAAGGGAAAAAAGAGAGAGGACTCAAATAAATGAAATCAGAAATGAAAGAGGAGATGTAACAACTTATACCACAGAAATACAAAGGATTATAAGAGATTATTATGAACTACTATATGCCAAGAAATTGGACAATCCAGAAAACTGGATAAATACCTAGAAACACACAATCTCCCAAAAGTGAACAAGGAAGAAGCAGAAAACTCAAATAGACGCATAACAATTAGTTAAATTGAAGCAGTAATCAAAAAACTCCTGGTACACAAAAGCCCTGTCCTGGATGACTTACAAGCAAAGTTTACCAAACATTCAAATTGATGGTTGCCAGGTGGGAGGTAGCTGGAGGCTGGGTAAAAAAGGGGAAGGGATTAAGAAGGACAAATTAATATACAGTTACAAAGTATTTATAGGAATATAAATTACCACATGGGGAATATAGTCACTAATATCATAGTAACTGTGTATGGTGTCAGAAGAGTTTTACTTCTTAAGTTATAGAAATGTGTAATTTCTATATTGTAAACCTAAAATTAATATACTATTGTTTGTCAAGTGTAATTGAAAAATGAAACAAATTATTTTTAAAATTCAGGACAATACCCTTAAAGGTGTACATGACTTTACGAACAATGATTTGAAAACCAGAGGGAAATTTTTCTAAGGGATCTACTGTAGAAAAGAGATTTCCATCTGCTAGAGGGTATACTGAATTATGTTTCTTTTAAAAAAAATTTTTATTGCATTTTTCCTATTACCATTTAACCCCCAACCCCTTTCCCTCCTGCAATCACCACACATGGGCAAGGATGTCCTTGTCCAGGAACACTTTTTTCTTTTTTGTTCGATCCCTCCCCACCCTTGTTGACCCCCCACCCTATAGCTGTCAGCCTTCTCTCTATCTATGAGTCTGTCTCTATTTGGCTTATTAGTTCAGTTTGTTCATTAGATTCCACATATAAGTGAAATCATATGGTATTTGTCTTTCTCTGGCTGACTTATTTCATTTAGCATAATGTTCTCCAGGTCCATCCATGCTATTGCAAATGGTAAAATTTTCTTCTTTTTTACATCTGAGTAGTATTCAATTGTGTAAATGTCACAGAGTTGTTTTATCCACTCATCTACTGATGGACACTTGGGTTCCTTCTATACTTTGGCAATTCTAATAATGCAGCAATGAACATAGGAGTGCTTACATGTTTTTTTGAATTAGTGTTTTGGGTACCTTTGGATATATTCCCAGAAGTGGGATTGCTGGGTCAAAAGGCAGATCCATGTTTAATTTTTTGAGGTATCTCCATAGTGCTTTCCACCGTGGCTTCACCAATCTGCATTTCCACCAACATGGAAAAGGGTTCCCATTTCCCCACATCCTCACCAGTACTTGTTGTTTGTTGATTTATTGACGATAGACATTCTGACAGGTGTGAGGTGTTACACAATGGGCAAAAACTACAAGTGTTCTCCTTAAGATCAGGAACAAAACAGGGATGTCCACTCTCACTTCTCTTATTCAAACTAGTACTGGAAGTCCTAGCCACAGCAATCAGGCAAGAAAAAGAAATAAAAGGCATCCAAATTTGAAAGAAAGAAGTAAATTTGTCTTATTTGCAGATGATATGATACGGCATGTAGAGAATCCCAAAATCCTACCAAGAAACTACTACAACTGATAAATGAATTCAGAAAAGTAGCAGAATACACATGATCCAGAAATCAGTTGCATTTTTATATACCAATAATGAACTAACAAAAAGAGATATTAAGAAAATAAATCCCATTCACAATTACTTCAAAAACAATAAAATACCTAGGAATAAATCTAACCAAGGGTGTAAAAGACCTGAACTTGGAAAATTAGAAGACACTGAAGAAAGAAATTGAAAATGATACAAATAAGTGCATACATGGATAGGAAAAATTAACATCATTAAAATATCCATGCTACCCAAAGCAATCTATAGGTTCAACACAAGTCCTATCAAGGTTCCAATGACATATTTCACAGAACTAGAACAAATATTTCAAAAATATATATGGAACCACACAAGGTCCCATATAGCAACAACGATACTGAGAATGAAGAACAAAGCTGGACGAATCACGCTATCTAATATCAAACTATACTATATGGTTTGGTATTCAAAACAGCATGGTATTGGCATAAAAACAGACACCGAGGTCAATGGAGAGCCCAGAGATAAACCCACACTTTTATAGTCAATTAATATTCAACAGAGGAATCAAGTACATACAATAGGTTAAAGATAGTTAATTCAATAATGGTGTTAGGAAAATTGGACAGATACATGCAGAAAAGTGAAACTAGACCACCTTCTTACAACATACACAAGCATAAATTCAGAATGGATTAAAGACAAATATTAGACCTGAAACCATAAAAATTCTAGAAGAAAAGCATATGCAGTAAAATCTCAGACTTTCCTCATAGCAATATTTTATCCGACGTATCTCCCAGGCAAGGGAAACCAAAGAAAACAATAAACAAATGGGACTACATCAAGCTAAAAAATTTTTGCATAGCAAAGGAGACCATGAACGAAATAAAAAGACAGCCCATGGAATGGTAGGACCTATTCACACATACATTTGATAAGTGGTTAATATCCAAAATTTATAAAGAACATAAAAATCTCAACATCAAAAAAAAAAAACCCAATTAAAAAATGGGTAAAAGACCTGAAAAGACACTTCTCCAAAGAGGACATATGGATGGTCAATGGACATATGAAAAGGCACTCAACATCACTAATCATCAGAGAAGTGCAAATTAAAACCACAGTGAATTATGTTTCTACTTTCTCTATAGATAATGACAAAATTTTCTCACATGGAGAGGTGATCAAAGTTTATATATCTAAAACAATATAGGGAAAAGTATTATATAATGTGTCAACTAGTTAATCAGTAAAATGTTATGTCACTTTTCTGGATTTTTAGAAATTTGGTACTTAAAAGTTTTTTAAATTTTGTAATTTATTGTGATGTATTTCTTATTTTAAATAAATATTTATTTTCATACATAATGTTGAATGTACTCTTTTTCTCAAAGATAATCGCTCAAATCATACAAATTTTAGGTCCCTTAAAACCTGGATCTGTTTCTAGTGTTAATGTACTATTTAAAGCATTTTTTAAACATACAAATCACTCAGAGGTATAGGCTTAGAGAGCACAGAAATGAAAACTAAAAGTAATGGTGCTAATTGCAAAAGTGCCCCAACTGAACTACCCTGGACATGCCCTGGGCTCGGTTGAGGGATTTGGGATGGACCACCTGCACACTTCCTTCCCATCCCCGATACAACCAATAGGCAGCCAAAAGGGTTCTGCTTGAGTTGTCATCACAATTTTTCTTTCTCCTTTTCCCCCTTTTGTTTTTAAATTGAATTTGTATTTTTACAGTATAATAGATGTCACAGCTTCAAAAGGCAAGTAGCACAATGAGTTTACAATGAGAAACAGCAGCACCCCATCTCCATCCAGGAAACTGCTGATTATTTTCTCCAGACATTTATCTCTAGACTTCAACAGAATATGCTATCCTGCAGTTTATTAATTTTTTAATTGTAAGCTTTTACTGTTATCTTTTTCAAAACTGTGTAATAAGAGAATTTAGTTCTTTTTCACCTCACTCTCTTCACTCTCTACTCCTACTTTTGACATTTTGAAAATTGGGGTTAAATCAATAATTAGTGTTTATATTATTATGTATTCTATATACATTCATTAAAAACAAACAAATGAACGAACAAACAAACAGAGACTTCTCAGCCCTTCTGCTTCAATCTGGACTGATTACACACAAGACCTGCCACCCGGCTGTGATTCCAGACTTCCCCTCACCGCTAACCTGGGAATTTTCTTTGCCCACAGTGTTGTAACCCTTATTTCCTAAAACCTGTCTTCTTATTGTTTCATGGTTTAATTGCTGAGTTTGGTGGAACACATCCATCAGGAACTCCCTGAGAAAGAGCTGGTGGAGGGAAATTGTAATGCCTTTGTTACCGAAAATTACACTATTTTCCCTTCCTATATGATCGCTAGTTTAGCAAAGAACAGAGTTCTAGGTTGGAAGAAGTGTCTCTCAAAATTTTGAAGGTAAAAGTATATGAAGCATCTTTTCATATGCTTATTAAAAAAAAAGGTTATATTTATTTATTTTTAGAGAGGGGGAAGGGAGGGAGGAGGAGGGAGAGAAACATTTAATGTGAGAGAGAAACATCGATTGGTCACCTCTCACACACACTCTGACTGGGGACCGAACCTGCAACCCAGGCATATGCCCTGACCGGGGAATTGAACCAGTGATTTTTTGCTTGGTAGGACAATGCACAATCAACTGAGCTGTACCAGTCAGAGTTCATATGCTCATTTGCCATCTGTATGTCTTCTCTGGTGAGGTGTTTGTTCAGATCTTTTGCCTATTTTAAATTGAGTTGTTTGTTTTCTTATTGTCGAGACTTTAGAGTTCTTTGTATATTTTGGACAAAAGTCCTTTATCAGATGTGTGTTTTGCAAATATTTGTCTTATTCTGTGGCTTGTCTTCCTATTTTCTTAGCAGTGTGTTTTGCAGAGTAGATTTAGATTTTAATGAAGTCTGACATCAGTTTGGATTGTGCCCTTGGTGTTCTATTTAAAAAGTTAAACCTAATCCTTAGGTCACTTAGATATTCTCCTATATTACATTCAAGAAGTTTTATAGTTTTGCATTTACATTTAGGTCTATGACAGATTTTGAGTTGATTTTTGTGTAAAGTATAAAGTTTATGACTAGATTAATTTTTTTGCATGTTTATGTCTAGTTATTCCAGCACCATTTGTTGGAAAGACTTCTTTGTCTTTTTGTTCTACTTTCTGAGAGATTTTTCTCATCAACTGTAGAAATTGCTCTAAGTTATCCATCTTGGGTTAGTGTAGGTTTAGAAAATGAAAAACCACTGCCTTGGACATGTGAGTACTGAACCCATGTCCTCAGCACCCTCCTTTAAATTCTCAACATTAGCATATATTTCTATCTGCATCTCCTGGTCATTAGGTGGCTCCCATTCTACTGGTCTCCATCCTATTTCCTACTTTGTGATTGATCATCTTTGCAGGTCTTTTCTGGGGATTTAAGTTCTAACATGTGGAGAAAATAGTTTATTTAAATTCAGCCCAGGAATAGGAACTGAATTCCTGATACAGAGAATTGCTGTGTCACAGCATGTCATACAGCATGTATCATAGACAACACAGAAAAGGGCTCTCTGAGAGTCACAGGTAGTTTAGTGGTTCCAAGCACAGACAGCCTAGGTTCAAATCCTGGATCTCCCTCTGACTGGCCATGAGACTTTGGATAAGATATTTAAACCCTCCCTGCTCAGTTTCTTGATCTCTAACATATAGGTAATAACAGAAATTGGGAGGACATAGGCAGACATGGCTTGCTACTTTGCACAATCATACTAAAATTACAACTAAAATATAGAACAACCTTCACTCAGGATCATCAGAAATTGAGTTGAATGGAAGTCTGACATTGATGGAATCGAGTTGAATGGAAGTCTGACAACTGTGGAATTGAAGAAACCACATCCATCCAGACTGATAGGAGGGGTGAGGATGCAGAACAGGCTGGCCCCAAACCCATGTGGATAAAAATTCAGGAGGAATATCTCAGGAGCAAGGAGTCTCAGACCCACACCAGGCACTACAGCCCAGGAATCCAAGGACAGGAAAGTAAGTCCCCACAACTTCTGGTTGTGAAAATCAGTGGGGATTGAGTCAGTGGAGGAGGCTGCTGAAACCCTAAGAGTTTTCTCTTGGGGAACCCACACACAGACTCACCTGCTCAGACTTGCTCTCTCTGAGCTCCAGCACCAAGGTGGTACCTTGAGGGGCACCAGTGGGATATAGAGACTGAAGTATCTGGCATCAAGGTGAGCAGAGACCACTGTCTCTTTGCTAAACACTCCCCACTCAGAGCCGGGAGCTGGTGCTATATCTGAGACTCCATCAACATGGCTAACACTATGTGACCCACCTTGATGAACCACAGAGGCTCTACCCCACCCAACTTACAGGCCCACCCAAGTTGCTTTTCTGTAAGAATGTCTGACTTTGGCTCCTAAATCCTATCAAACAAGCAACAGCTGGCTTCAGTGAGCCCTAGCAGCAGCCAAATTAGTCACAGCTTGGCTTCCCCTGGGTCTCCAATTCCAGTCCAAGTATCAGCCATCTCAGATTGCTTTATAGCTCAGGCAGGTTGCCCTAGGCAAAACACAGAGGGCTGACCTTGGCCTCCACCACCCAAGAAACCTCAGGGCCAATACACCCAGTGGATAGCTATAGACCATGTAGGAGCACTGCCACCCTGCCCCACATGGCTTATCTCCACGGAGGACGAAGTTTGGTAGTCAGCGGTCACAGCCAGTCCTTGCAGCTGGCTGACCTGAGTAAATCCCTCCCATTGACCTGCCAACAACAACCAAGGCTCAACTACCAGAGGAGAATGTATTCAGCCCACACAAAGGGTCCATCTTGAGTACCCAGCTTGGGTGATAGGGAAGGCTATACCACTGGATCCTATAGGACACCTACTACATTAGGCCATGCTACCAAGACATGGAATCAAAGTAGCTCTACCTAGTACATAGAAACAAACACAGGGAGGCTGCCAAAATGAGGAGACAAAGAAACATGGTCCAAATGAAAGAACACTCCAGAAAAAGAGCTAAATGAAATGGAGATAAACAATCTATCAGATGAAGAGTTCAAAACACTGGTGATAAGGTTGTTCTAGGGACTTAGTGAGGACCTCAGGAGCATAAAAAAGACCTAGTCAGAAAGAAAGGATACACTAATTGAAATAAAGAACAATTTCTAGGGAAACAACAGTAGAATGGGTGAATCAAATCAATGATTTGGAACATAAAAAAGCAAGAAACAACCACACAGAACAAAAAGAAGAAAAAAGGAATTCAAGAAAAAATGAGGATAGTAATAATACACTGGCTGGTGTGGTTCAGTGGATTCAGGGCCAGTCTGTGAACCAAAACATTGCTGGTTCTATTCCCAGTCAGGGCATATACCTGGGTTGCAGGCCAGATCCCCAGCTGGGGGAGTGTGAGGGGCAACCAATCATTCTATCTCTTGCTCATTAATGTTTCTCTCCGTCTTTCTCCCTCCTTTCTCCTCTCTCTAAAAATAAATAAATAAAACATTTTTTAAAAATGAGCATAGTATAAACAACCTCTGGGACAACTTTCAGAGTCCAACATTTGCCTCATAGGGGTGCCAGAATGAGAACAGAAAGAGTAAGAAATTGGAAATCTATCTGAAAAAAAAAGTGAAAGAAAACTTCCCTATTTGGAGAAGGAAATAAACATGCAAATCCAGGAAGCACAGAGAGTCTCAATTATGATGGATGCAAAGAGACCCACTCTAAGACATGACATTATTAAAAAGTCAAAGGTTAAAGATAAAGACAACTTCCGGCCAAGATGGACGGGTAGGTGGACATACTTTGTCTCCTCGCACAAGCAAAAGAAGGACAACAACAAATTTAAAAACAAAAAATAACCAGAACTACCAGAAAATCTAACTGTATGGAAGTCCAACAACCAAGAAGCTAAAAGAAGAAACATCCATCTAGACTGGTAGGAGGGGTGGAGACAAGCAGCCAGGGCAGAGAGGACACAGGGCAAGCCTGCAGCTGGTGGACCAGGGCAGGCAAGGCAGCAGCAAGCAGACCAGGCAGCTCCACATTTGCATGCAGATAAACCAGGATGAACAACTGGGGAATGAGAGAGATCGCGCAACCCAGGGTTCTGGTGTGGGAAAAGAAAGCCTCAAAACCTCTACCAGTAAAACGTGCGGAGGTTGTGGTGGAGGGAGAAACTGCCAGTCTTGCAAGAGAGTTCATTTGAGAGACCCTCAGGGTCCTAGAATGTACACTAACACACCTACTTGGGAATCAGCACCAAAAGGGCCCAATTTGCTTGTGGGTAGCAGGGGAAGTGACTGAAAGCCACCAAGAGCCAAGCAAGCGGCATTTTTCCCTCTCTGACCCCTCCCCAACATGGGTTGCCCCACCCTCGCGAACACCCAAGGCTCTACCCCTCACAATGTAATAGGCCTGCAGAGACAAAAAAATATGGCCCAGAGGAAAGAATAGATCAAAGCTCCAAAAACAGAATTAAGTGATGATGAGATAGCCAACCTAACAGATGCAGAGTTCAAAACACTGGTAATCAGGGTGCTCACAGAAATGCTTTGGTGTGGTGGCAAAATGGAGGAAAAAGTGAAGGCTATGCAAGGTGAAATAAAGAAAAATATACAGGGAACCAACAGTGAAGGGGAAGAAACCAGGACTCAAATCAATGATTTGGAGCAGAAAGAAGAAATAAACATTCAACCAGGACAGAATGAAGAAACGAGAATTCTAAAAAATGAGGAGAGGTTTAGGAACCTCTGGGACAACTTTAAACATTCCAACAGCAGAATCATAGAGGTACCAGAAGAAGAAGAAGAGCAAGAAATTGAAAACTTATTTGAAAAAATAATGGAGAGCTTCCCTTATCTGGCAAAGGAAATAGACTTCCAGGAAGTACAGGAAGCTCAGAGAGTCCCAAAGAAGTTGGACCCAAGGAAGCACACACCAAGGCATATCATCATTACATTACTCAAGATTAAAGATAAGGAGAGAATCTTCAAAGCGGCAAGTGGAAAGAGAGAGTTACCTTCAAAGGAGTTCCCATAAGACTATCAGCTGATTTCTCAAAAGAAAACTTACAGGAAATAAGGGGCTGGAAAGAAGTATTCAAAGTCATGAAAGATAAGGACCTACATCCAAGATTACTCCATCTGGAAAAGCTATCGTTTAGAATGGAAGAGCAGATAAAGTGCTTCCCAGATAAAGTAAAGTTAAAGGAGGTCATCATCATGAAGCTCTTATTATATGAAATGTTAAAGGGACTAATCTAGGAAAAAGAAGATCAAAAATATGAACAGTAAAATGACAACAAACTGACAACTATCAACAACTGAACCTAAAAAAACAAAAACTAAAACTAACTAAGTGAATACCTAGAACAGGAACAGAATCACAGAAATGGAGATCACATAGAAGGTTATCAGCGGGGATGGGGAGGGTTGGAGAATAGGAAAAAGGTACACGGAATAAGAAGCATAAATGGTAAGTGCAAAATAGGCAGTGGAAGGTTAAGAATAGTATAGGAAATGGTATAGGAATAGTATAGGAAGCCAAAGAATTTATATGTATGACCCATGGACATGAACTAAGGGGGGGGGGGAATGCTGGTGGGGGCGGTGCTGGGCAGAGAGGAATAAAGGGGAGAAAAAAATGGGACAACTGTAATAGCATAATCAATAAAATATATTTTAAAAAGAGATAAAGAGAGACTTAAAAGCAAGAGAAAAGAAGTTAGTTACCAGAAGTTTGCTAGGTATGAGGGGGTAGGGTAGAATGGGTTAAGAGGTGAGGGGATTAAGAAGTATAAATGGCAGTTACCGAATAGCCATGGGGATGTAAAGTTCGTTATAGGAAATGGAGAAGCCCAAGAACTTATAAGCAAGACCCATGGACATGAGCAATGGTGGGAGGAAGCGGGTAAAGGGGGAAAAATCAGGACAACTACAATAAAATAATCAATAAAATATAATTAAAAAATAAATTGGGGATTAAATGATTTATTTTATACAAAAGGTATAGAACAATACGCAGCATACAAGAAAACTTGTAAACATTTTTTCTATTATCATTGTTGCTTGACTAAGTTTGTGAGTCACCAAAATCTCAAAATCAGAACTTCAATACCCTTCGGTAACTTGTCATTGTTCACTTAAAGACAAGCTGCAGCGGGAATCACGGTATTGGCTGTCTTCCAGCTCTTCCAATACTAATGAGATTTCGCATTTCAATAGTAATTTAGAATGAAGAAGTACCTGCATCAATGGCAATTGAAAAGGCTTTCACTGGCTTAGCAAACTATTCCATTTTAAGGGACCCAGGAGTAGCAACACTCCAGTTAAACTAGTCCCAGGCACTAGGACTGCTTAGTAAGGTCACTATTTGATTTTACCACTCTTGATACTGAATCAGGAATTCTAAATCCATGTACCAAGGAAAGTTCAAGTTCTTCTGTGATAATCTGACCCTACTCACTTAACTCTACTTTTATCACTTCATAACCCATACTATCTCTGGTTCTCGTTCTCATGTGTTAAAGCAGGATGTCACCAAAAGCCCTGTCAGTGTCCTCAGGAAAAACTTCAATTTTCACATCAGAATTTGAACTTCTATTGAATTCAGTGACTGAGCATCTCCTAAGGATGTGTGGCCCAGCTCAGAGTACTAAGTTAAAAGGAAATAATACTAGTAATATTCATCTTTATAATGTCACCTAATAAGCAACAAAGATCTCTTCATTTAGTGAGATGTTCTGGGGAAAAAAAAATAGAATAACTTTTGAGCAGTTCTGATATTTAAAATATCCTATAAAAGCTTTCTCTCCCATCTGCTTCTGATATATCCCTTACATTCTTGATTTGGATTATAGTCAAAACGTCTAGGCTCATTTGCTGGGAGAAAGGCACTGTCAAGTGGGTTTGTCATCTCAGAAATTATGGCTAGTTCTCACTTTCTTAGTTCTTGATAGCAAGGTCATGAAGAAGGGGAAAGTGAGGTGCATATATTTCTAATAGTCAATAAACATAAGCAGTCTTTGAAATAAAAAAGAATAGGAAAGTGGTTCAGTCCTTTAAAAATGCAAAGAGAAAAAGGTTAGGAAAGAAAGCTTTCAAGTCTCTTGGAAGCTTTTGATGGAAATTCCTTCTCATTATCTTCAGGACACACAGTAATGATGATGATGATGATGACAATGGTGATGATGATGATGATGGTGATGAAGATGGTGATACACTGAACTCACACAGAAGCCTTTAATCTGTAGCCTCAAAGTGCAACACAACCACTAATTAATTCTGAGGGCAAGGTAGGCAAGTATCATTATCTCTAATTTACAGGCTAGGATCCAGGCAGGAAGTAATTAAGCCCTTTCCCAAGGCCATCTCAGTGTATACCAGGAATAAAGGGTCCTTGCCTCCTTACTGTCCACTGGGAACCCTAAAGGTAACTACAGAAGAACTTTCTTTAATTCCACAGACAGAGTTAGCTCTTAGATGTATCTGACCCTATCTATTATAGAGTTTGGTGAGGGCTGAGAAGAAAACTGGTAGAATTTCTCTACCACGGAATGACTTTGGGGCTGGCCACATCTCTACCGAACCCTGGAAGCAGAAGTATGGAAGATATACAAAAAGCACTATAACCAACCTGAGGGCAAGAACTACAATTCAGCCTTGGTTCGTGTGGCTCAGTGGATTGAGTGCCAGTCTGTGAACCAAAGGATCACCAGTTCAATTCCCAGCCAGGGCACATACCTGTGTTGCAGGCCAGGTTCCCCAGTAGGGGAACACACAAGAGGCAACCACACATTGATGTTTCTCTCCCTCTCTTTATCCTTCTCTTTCCTTCTCTCTATAAATAAATAAACAAACAAACAAACACAAACTACAGCTCATACTTTTGTATGTCCTACAGTACCCAGCATAGAGCCCAGCTATAGATCATCCCAATTTTGGTTATTTCTTGATAGTGCTGTTCTTTGGCAACGAGAAGAGATTGTTCCTTTTTGTAGAAATTCAACTGAGTTAGTTTAATTCTTCTATTCCTAAGAGAAATTTAGGGAGTGTGGCAGAGACAACATCTGACTACCAAGGATTTGTGTTCCCCTCACAGGTAGAGTTGTTTTAGGAAGTCATTGACCAATTGGGAACAAAGTTTCCTAGCAGATTTGTACCTGGGTGACTGGTTCTGTCTAATGGAATGTGAGAGGAATGGTATGTGTCATTTCCAGGCTGAAGGGGTTAAGTATCTGAGTACCTTTCTACCTCTTATAGCCACTGTGGGGCTATATGTTGAAGGTGGGGTAAGTGAGAAGTCAACTCGTCATATGGTGTTCATATTTCAGAGTCATTTTTAACTTCAGTTAGCCTACTCTGACTAATACAGGGAAACCTCTAGAGTACACAGAAGGTAAAAACAACAGCTTAGAGATGAAAGCAATTAAAGTAAAAGGAAAGCAAGGGTAAGAAAATAGAATGGACTCAAGTGCAAAGTACGTACTGAAAATGCACTCTATAGGTACTGTATAAGTTGTTGGAAGGGAGCAATATATTTAGCTTTGAGTTTTCTAGCATTCAACTCAAAGACAGTAATTCTATGAGTTAGAAGATTAATGTTGCCCAAAAGAGAAAAATATGTTAATACTAAGGAAAAATATTCATAGTTTTCTGCTTCTTCAAACTGAGATACATTTCTTTTAAAAGACCTGAGAAAAGGTATCAATGCTGTCAACCTCCCTTGGTTCACCTCCTCAAAAGCATCTATGCAGTGGCTATCACCGAAATGTTCCTATAGCCTATATAATGTCCGTCAATGAAAAAGTAACCATATGGGAAAAGGTAGTTCAGAAATAGCACTTTTAAGAGAAGCCAAGGTAATGTAGTGCACAGAGGTAGTTCTCCAATGGTCTGGCTTAATCCAACATCCAAAGATGTTAAAAGGGTGGCTTCCTTGTTCTGGCACAGGCTCTGGGCTTTTTGCTTAAGAAGTAAAACCATCTGCTTCTGGATTAGTCATGCAATAGAAGACCAACCACACCATGTTGCAAGAGTATAGCCTGATCTACTGGATGGATGACCTGCCAGAAGGTGGTCCAAACTTGACTTGCTGAACATAAAGTGAGGAAGGTCTCAATTCCCTGACCTGTTTGTTTGGTGGATGCTTCTAATGTGAATGTTCATTGAATTTCTACATCTCAAAGGTGGTGATGGAAAAGAAATCAGGCCACATCAAGGCCGTACCTATTGAGGTTGTCCTTCGTTTCCTAAGGTCCACAGGTGTGGATGAGAAATATCTGTCCAGAAAGCCAGCCTACCAAAGTTGGGCACTGAGCCATGTCCTCAGAAAGGAGGAAAGCTCCTCAGTATTATTCTGGCCAGCATTCAAATCCTCAGGGTTTGTGGAGCAAAGAGCTCCAGGTACCTGCCCTGCCAAAGGTCTTCAGAATGAGGTAGATCACATCTTCCAATTCCTAATCCTTCCTGAAGCTAGGTGCTTAACCCCTCAGAAAGATAACACATCAACCTCTGAAAAAAGTAACTGTTCTTGGGGAAGGGGTGTGTCATGGGGAATGGCTTGACTTTTCTCCCAGAGAGGATGTTCTCCACTTGCTTAATGAGCAAGAGAGGTGGGCACATGTCAAACATCTCAAAACTATTTTGGCTCTTGTCCTTTCCTTCCCCCTTCCCTTCCTCCCTTACGGCGCAGGTGGAAATAATACGTTAACTGTACCAGGGATATTGTATTTACAAGAGACATTTATTTACAGGGTCTGATATTAACAGGATATAGTACCATTATCTTTTTGAAGCTTTTCATGGAATCTCTCTTATAATATATATGTATATTATGTATATATAATATATATGTGTGTGTATATATATCTGTATTATACAGAGGTGGGCAAAAGTAGGTTGAATTACCAACCATCATTACCTGAAAGATAAATCATAAGTAAGGATACAAAATAATAGTAATAATAATAAGACAAATAATACAAATACATAATATAGTAATTAATAAATAAATAATAATACAAGAATAAACTCTATGCTTCACGTATTCACAGTTATAAACTTACTTTTGCCCACCCCTGTATATGAGGAGTATGTGATTATTCCTGGTCTTTGGTGAATTCAATCACTTTATTCTTATTTTTTTTGTAAGAAAGATCCTTCCTTGTCTCCTTCTGAAAATATTGTAAGGCATAAATTAATTTTTGTAAATATGATAGAATTAAATTTGTTTTATTTTAGGAATTTAAGCAAATTTCAAACTCTCTTTGGGATTGTAAGGGAAACTACTGCCTGAAAAAAAACAAAGTAACAATCAAAACACTAAGCTAAAGCTCTGTGTCTTTGCCCCTTCTAAGACCTTTAATTCCTCTGAGAGGAGCGGGTTTGTGGGGGTTACACTTTTCCTTTTCAATTAATGTTTCATCCCCACAGACTCAGAATCATTGTCATACCCAAGTGTCACCAAACCTCCTTGGGTCTGACTCATGAGGCAGTGCCTGGAAGGTGAGCTCCTGGCCTCCTGCAGGCACTGCCCCTCCCAGGGATACACGCCATCCTGGCAATCCCTGACTGCTGCCGCTGCCGCTGCTGAGGCTTAAGGATATAGGTTTTAACCAGCAAAGCTTCCTCCTGAGAGCCTTACATGCCATCTTTCTGATGTTTCTGGGGATAATCCTATGCTTGTTGGGAGTGAAGAGAAGCCAAGTAAGAATCTCACTGAACATGAATAATTGCCATTCTGACCCTTCCTTCCGCACCCTCCTGATACAGAACACTTAGCAGTGCCTCCATTTTAAGGTGGGCTAGGACTGAGTTTTCTAGTTAACAATAAACTGGAAGCAACTTTCCAGTAAACTTCCAGTTCACAAGTTGCAGGAAAAAGCCATCTCCCAAAGGCTCTACCTCCTAATACTGAAACCGGAAGAGCCGGCGTTCGGGCTGCCTGTCACCCACCAGGCCCAGTGAGCAGAGACAAAGATTGAATCTTTATGGGCGCTTTATTCAGATGGCCGGTGATCTGAGAGGATGGCGGGTTTGTACCCGAAGAGACCATCCTTCATTTCCTTGCTAGCCAGCCTTTTTCTAACAGAGAACAAAGTGTGGAGAGAGGTTTGGAATTCAGGGAAAAAGTTTTAAAAACTGCAGCATCCTCGCCTGGGGAGGTGGGGGGAGTCGCCTGTCTCTCCCTGGAACATAGTAGTTTGGATATCTCCAGCTGCTCTCCGGGCGGTTGCTCATCTTGGTGCTCCAGGTGGCTGTCTCTCCCTGGAACACAATGGCGGAAGATCACCTTGATTGCTTATAGTGTCTTGTGGAGTGCAAAGATCAATCGTAGTGGTTTCCTGGAGTTGGGGTGGGGTGGGCCCTACCTGCAGTCCCTGAAACAATAACTTTTTCACATGCATTTACTATTTAGGCTTATCAACTGTATATTAAAATTTCCCCCCCATCAATGCCATCACCACAAGTGTTAGAATTTCAACATATGAATTTGCAGGGAAACATCAATATTCGGTCCGTTGCACTTTGGTACAAGTATCCTGGTGTTATAATCTGGAAATGGGAAATTAATGGTTTTGTCTGGAATAAGCCAGTGCCTGAATAGACAGCTTGCCAGCGGGTCAGATCACAGGCCGTCTAACGATAACTAGTGTACATCCTTGAGAGAGTGAAGAAATAGGCACAGCCAAGGCTGTGATGCCAAGCAGTGTGCACACTGGTCTCCTATAGATTCAACCAAGAGTGAATGTGTTTTTATTAATTTAGTCAACAGCCAGGACCTTGGTGTTCATTTCTCAGTCTGCCTTTTTCTGTATGGAAGGGCCCACACTGGTAAACTCAGTGACAGCTGACAGCTGTTTTGTTTCCTTAGGGAAATGTCATGTTAATATGAGTATTTAATCAATAACTTTTTAACTTTGATGGTGATGATGACAGATAGTTTTCTGGCAGATTATATGGTTCCTGATATAGTAAGCTTTATACATTTGCAGTTAATTCTTTGCTTAAACTTTTATATCTATACACATTTATAATATGTATACCTAAAATATACATTTTATATATATACATACATACACACATGCACAAGTGTATATACTTTGCAAGATATTTCCAATTTTAGGGAAAACCAAGAGAGCTGGTAGTAGAAAGTAATCTGTGGTTTTTATTGTTATATTTTATGCTTGCAACTTTCAATGCCTTGAAAATACCATGTCCTTTGTCATTGACAGTCTGCTGTGATTGTGCTGTGGTGACGACGAGAAGCTGGAAGAAGGGCTGAGTAGAGGCCCTGGTGTTCCGTTCACACCTGCCTAGAGAGCTCAGCAACAGCTGCAGAGGGGCCATCTGGGAACCGCCTCCCACCCTCCAACACACACACCTGTCCCTGTTGCTGAAATTCCTTCTACTGGGAGTATAACCTTGTATTTCAATTCCAATTAAACAACTGTGCAAAGGCCCACATGTTAAACCAACACCCACATGTTAAAACTTGCCTGAAGGCACTTTTAATATTCAGAAAGAGACGCGTTGGAAAGAGGAATTGGGAGCTACAGAATGTAAACTCATTACTTCATGCTTTTTCTTTCAATCTGATCTCCCTTCCCTGTCTTATCTTTAAAAGAAACTTAATACCTGACAAAGAAACGTTTAATATTAACTATGGACTATTTGTCCACATGCTTTACCTGTGCTTTAAATTTAAATTCTTGGTCATTTATTTAAGGCCTGGCAATAATTAACTCACTATAAGGAAATCGTATGATTTTTTTAGTGAAATGGCATCAGAAAATTACAGTGAGAGCTGTAAACAGCTGTAGTTACATTTAGACCATTTCGTGTCAGCCAGTGCCAAAGTCCTTTTTAATCATAGATGGCGCCTGCTCTTTCTGAGGACTGTTGGACCTAAGCCATGTGAGCGAGATAGGGTTTCAGGGACAAGGGAGCCTTGCCCAGGTTCCGGAGACATGAAATTATACTGTGTGCTTAACCCAAACCTTCCCTAGACCTGGAAGTAGTGTAACTGTTCTTCCATCAAATACTTTTTGAGCACTCACTTGATACTGGTCACTGTTAAATTCTAGAAATAAATTGTTTAAAAACAAAAAACCAAAAAATAATACTGTTTTGGCCTTGGAAAATTTTCCTAACACAGAGGTCTTCAGTATTTCTGTTCTAGTCAAACAGCTTTTCTCCCCTAAAGCCACAGACTCTGAAGCTTATTATTATTCAATTCAAATTGTTTGAAGGCAAACAGGAAAATTAATCTCCAAAGAACTATTAAGAAAAAAAAGAATTTTTTACCTCATAACATTTTGCCAATGCTGCCCTCTGCAGAGCAAAACTAGAATCTCAGTTCAGCAGTTTATACAAGCTTCCCAACACCAGTTAGTTTGGAGAGACATTGAAGGTCCAGGGGTCTTCATATTTCACTCATAACCCCCTTAAAATAATTGCAAACAATTATGCAACTGTTTGCACATTTTTAAGTTGACATATAAATTTATGTCATCAATTTAACAATTGTGAAGGATGAATTTTCTATATATTTTCTGTGCTTTAAATAATTGTA
Source organism: Mormoops blainvillei (assembly GCA_004026545.1). NCBI lineage: Eukaryota > Metazoa > Chordata > Mammalia > Chiroptera > Mormoopidae > Mormoops > Mormoops blainvillei. The sequence continues at coordinate 91,660 of PVJD01001360.1, read as the reverse complement.
GATTGTGCTCATTCAACTTATGAAAAATGCCCTCTACATCAGCTGGTGGGCAAACCCACCCTTCATTGTCAAACCAATCAACGAAATTAGAATTGCTTTCTGACAGAAAAGTGTTCTTGCCTGTTACCATTCAACGAAACTATTGGTGGCCGCCATTGCACTCTTGCCTACTGGAGCAAGCACAGGTGCAGTGACGTGGCCCTGCTGGGCTTCTTCCTGGAAAGTTCCCAGCGCTTTGCTTTCCTGGGACTTTACTCTCTTACATTTGAATTTTCTTATTGTGCTGTTGTTTGGTACATGTGTATTTAGTAAGATGCCAGATGGTAAGAGCTGTTCTTGTTTTGTCAGGTGAGAGAAGGAGCTTGTGAAAGGGGAGGTGCAAGCAAGAGATGAGGGGCAACCCACTGACGGAACAACCACAGGCGGCCCTAATCTGCCTGAGGAACACAGACGCCCGGGAGCCACATTCTAGCCACGGCCAGGGTCCAAGAGGTTGTTTATGTTCAGGTGATTCTTCTTATCCCCCTGTTCTTGCTCTGGCCTTTGACAATGGTGTTCCTTCAGGGTCCCCTAGAATGCAGGACCGTGATGTGCCTGTCATGTTTTTTAGAGGTAGGCCTTCTGGAACATAACTCTTCCTTCTCTGTCTCTCTTGAAACCTTCAAGAAAGTTTTGTTTCCTAGAGGCTACTTAGCAAAAGGTAAATGTCACCTGGTACTTCCTTGCTCATATTGGCAGGCCAAGAGGTTTCCCATCTGGGCAGTAGTTGCACAAAGTGTCTAGTATGGACACAGATAATGAGGCCAGAGGGCCAGGGTGAGACAGAGGTTATGGAGGTGATTTACTATCTGCTGCACAGCACAGTGAATGCCAGGCTAAGATGCTCTAGTCCTGTGCCACCTGACTCAATCTATCTTTCTAGGCTCAACTCCTACTGTATCCTGCCCCCTGCTGGTGGGAATATAATGTGTCTCCACAGCCCCTATGCTGTTTGTTCCCTCTGTCTGGCTTGCCTTGACCTTCATCTTGGGCTGCCGAAAGCCTATTTCAGGCCTAAATCTCTTCCCTGATTATTCCCCGGTACTATCCTCTCTTATTCCCATTAATCCTATAATATTCTGTACCTTTTAGGGCATATATTGTATTTGCCTTGGGTTGTAATTATTTTTTTTATTCTCATTTATTCTTCTACAGTTGTCCCAATTTTTTGTCCCTTTGCCCTCCTCTGTTGAGCTCACCACCTGCTCCCACAGTCAATCCACACACCATCGTCCATGACCATGGGTCATTCATACATGGTCTTACTGACTTATTTCACTCAGCATAATGCTCTCCAGTTCCATCCATGCTGTCGCAAATGATAGGAATTCCTTCCTCTTTCTTTCTGCTGCTTAGTATTCCATTGTGTAAATGTATCACAATTTTCCATTCATCTGCTTATGGGCATTTAGGCTGTTTCCAGCCCTTGGCTATTGAATATAGCACTGCTATGCGCATTGGGGTACATAGGTTCTTTTGAATTGGTGTTTTGGGATTCTTAGGGTATATTGCCAGCCACAGAATTGGTGAGTCAAAAGGCAGTTCCATCTTTCGTTTTTTGAGGAAATTACATACTGTTCCCCACAGTGCCTGCACCGGTCTGCATTCCCACCAACAGTGCACTAGGGTTCCCTTTTCTCCACAATCTCACCAGTACTTGTTGTTTGTTGATTTATTAATGATGGCCATTCTGACCTGTGTGAAGTGGTATTTCATTGTGGTTTTAATTTACATCTCTCTGTTGGCTAGTGATGTTCAGCATCCTTTCATATGTCTCTGGGCCCTGTGTATGTCCTTCTTGGGGAAGTGTCTGTTTAAGTCCTTTGCCCATTTTTTAATTGGGTTGTTTGTCTTCCTGGTGTGGGGTCATGTGAGTTCTTCATATATTTTGGAGACAGAACCCCTTGTCTGATGTACCACTGACAAATATGTTCTCCCATACATTTGGTTCCATTTTCATTTTGATGCTGGTTTCTTTGGCTGTGCAGAAGCTTTTAAATTTGATATAGTTTCGTTTGTTTATTTTTCCTTTATTTCCGTTGCCCTGGGAGATATATCAGCAAAAATATTGCTACATGGGTTATCTGAAAGTTCACTGCCTATGTTTTCCACTAAGACTTTTACGGTATCATGAATTATATTTAAGTATTTTATTATCCATTTTGAGTTTATTCTGGTGTATGGTATATGTTTGTAGTCTAGTTTCTTTCTTTTTTTTTTTTTTTTTTGCATGTACCAGTCCAGTTCTCCCAACACCATTTATTGATAAGGCTATTTTTACTCCATTTTATGCTCATGCCTTCTTTGTCAAATACTGATTTTCCTTAGAGACATGGGTTTATTTGTGGGCTCTCTATTCTGTTCTATTGATCTCTATGTTCTTATGCCAGTACCAGACCGAATAGTTTGATATCAGGTATTGTGATACGTCCAACTTTATTCTTCTTTCTCAAGATTGTTGTGGCTATTCAGGGTCTTTTTTTTTTTTATTTTGGTTCAAAATAAATTTTTGAAATACTTGCTCTAGGTCTGTGAAATGTGCCCTTGGTGTTTTAATAAGAATTGCATTGAATCTATAGATCTCTTTGGGTAGTACGGGCATTTTAATGATGTTAATTCTTTCAATCCATGAACAGGGTATGTGCTTCCATTTATTTGTATCTTCCTCAATTTCTTTCTTCAGTGTTATATAGTTTTCTGAGTTCAGGCTTTTTACCTCCTTGGTTAAATTTCTTCCTAAGTACTTTATTTTGTTTTTGCTGCTGTAGTAAATGGAATTTTTTTTCTTAGTTTCTCTTTCTGATAGTTCACTGTTGGTGTACAAAAGTGCCATCAGTTTCTGAGTATTGGCTTTGTATCCTGCTATGTTGCTGTATTCATTTTTTAGGTCAAGTAGTTTTTCTGTGGAGTTTTTAGGGTTTTCTATGTACACTATCATGTAGTCTACAAATAATGACAGTTTTACTTCCTCCTTTCCAGTTTGGATACCTTTTGTATCTTCTTCTTACCTGATGCCTGTGGCTAGAATTTCCAGTACTGTATTGAATAAGAGATGTAAAAGTGGTCATCCCTGTGTTGTTCCCAATATTAAGGGGAATGGTGTAGTTTTTGCCCATTCAGTATGATGCCGACAGTGGATTTGTCATAGATGACCTTTATTACATTTAGGTATGTTCCCTCTAACCCCACTTTACTGAGAGTTTTTGTCATAAATGGGCTGTGGATTTTTTCAAATGCTTTTTCTGCATCTATTGAAATGATCATGTGAGTTTTGTTTTTCATTTTGTTTATGCAACATATCATATTTATTGATTTGTGAGTATTGTACCATCTTTGCATCCCTGAAATAAATCCTACTTGATCATGGTGTATGTTTTTAATGTATTGTTGGATTTGGTTTGCTAGGATTTTATTGAGAATTTTAACATCTATGTTCATCAGAGATATTGGCCTGTAATTTTATTTCTTTGTTGCGTTGTTACCTGGTTTTGGGATGAGGATAATAGTGGCCTTGTAAAAAGAGCTTGGGAGTCTTCCCTCTTCTTGAAATTTTTGGAATAGTTTGAGAGGTGTTAGTTCTTTGAATGTTTGGTAAAATTCATCTGTGAAGCCATCTGGTTCAGGGCTTTTGTGTGTCAGTAGTTTTTTGATTACTGCTTCACTTTTGCTAGTTCTTATCAGTCTATTCAGGTTTTCTGCTTCTTCCTGATTCAGTTTTGGCATATTGTGTGTTTCTAAAAATGTATCTGTTTTGCCCAAGTTGTTCAATTTTTTCACATATAGTTGTAAATAGTAGTTTCTTACAATCCTTTGTATACCTGTGGTATCAGTTGTTACTTCTCCTCTTTCATTTCTCATTTTATTTATTTGGGTCCTCTATCCTTTTTTCTTTATGATTAGTGGTTTGTCAATTTTGTTTACATTTTTAAAGAGCCATCTCCTGGATTCACTGATACTTTGAATTATTGTTTTAGTTTCTTTGTCATTTAATTCAGCTCTGATCTTGATTCTTTCTTTCCTTCTGCTTGCTCTGGGTTGTGTTTGTGGTTCCTCTATCTCATTTTGATGTAGGGTTAGGTTGTTTATTTGAGATTTTCCTATATTTTTTAGGTAGTCCTGAATTGCTATGAACTCCCTTCTCAGCATCACCTTCAAAGTGTCCAATCAGTTTTGGACTATTCATTTTCCTTTGTTTCCAGACTTTTTGATTTCTTCTTTGATCTCATTTTTAACCCAGTCATTATTTAATAACAAGTATTCAGCCTCCATGTATTTGAATGTTTTTGATTTTTTTTTTCTTTGAGGTTGGTCTCTAGTTTCAAGCCATTGTGATCCAAGAAGATGCTTCATATAATTTAGATTTTCTTGACTTTGTTAAGGCCTGTTTTTGTCCTACCATGTGGACTATCTTTGATAATGATCTATGTGTGTTTGAGAAGAATGTGTATTTTGCTTCTTTGCGTGAAATGTTCTATAAATATCAATTAAGTCCATTTGATCTAGCATGTCCTTCAGTGTCACAATATTCTTGTTGATTGTTTGGAAGACTGATCCATTGTCGACAGTGGTGTGTTAAAATTGCCTACAGTGGCTGTATTGTTATCTATTTCTTTCTTAAGATCTTCCAATATTTTCCTCATATATTAGGTGCACCTATATGGGATGATATATATTTATAAGTTATATCTTCTTGTTGGACCACTCTCTTAAGCATTATTTAAGTATTATATAATGACATTCTTTGTCTATTATTATGGCTTTTGTTTTGAAGTTTATTTTGTCTAAGTATTGCTACCACTGCGCTTTTCGCCTCATTTGCATCGAATAATTTTTCCATCCCTTCACTTTCAGTCTGTATTTATCTTCTTTTTAAGGTGTGTCTCTCATAGATAGCAGATATGCAGGTCATGTTTTCTTATCCATTTAGCTACCCTATGTCTTTTGGTGGAGGATTTAATCCATTTACATTTAAGGTTATTATTGATAGGTACTTATTCATTGCCATTTTACCTATGTTCTCTCTCTCTCTCCTTCTTCTTACAGCAGCCCCTTTAGCATCTCTTACAGTGCTGCCTTGGTGGAAACATACTCTTTTAGTCTTCTTTTTTTCCAGGAAGCTCTTTATTTTGCCTTCCCTTTTAAGTGTGAGCCTTGCTGAATTTGATAGTCTTAGTCACAGGTCCTTTCTTTTCATTACTCAGAATATTTTTGTGCCAATTCCTTCTGGCTTGTAGTGTTTCTGTTGAGAAATCAGCTGATAGTTTTATTGGAGCTTCCCTTATATATTACTAGCTATTTCTGACTTGCTGCCTTTAAGATTCTCTGTCTTTAAAATTTGCCATTTTGATTATAGTATGTATTGGAGCGGGCCTCTTCGGGTTCTTCTTGATGTGGACCCTCTGTGCTTCCTGGACTTGCATGACATTTTCTCTCACCAGGTTAGGGAAGTTTTCTGTCATTACTTTTTTCAAACAGACTTTCAGTCCCTTGCTTCTTTTATTCTATTTCTGGAATCCCTATGATGCAAATGTTATTACATTTCATGTATCCCAAAGCTCCCTTAAACTATCCTCATTCTTTTAGGGTATTTTTTCATTTTCTTGCTCTGACTGTTTTTTTTTCCCCTACTTTGTCTTCCAGCTCGCTGATTTGATCCTCTGTTTCATCTAGCCTGCTTTTAATTCCTTCTATTGTGGTCTTCATTTCAGGTATTGCATTCTTCATTTCCATCTGGTTCTTATTCAAGGTTTCTATGTCCTTTTTTTATGTTTATGTATGTCCCACTAAGTTCCTTGTAGTTCTCAAGTTCCTTGAGCATTCTTATAAGCATTACTTTGAACTCTATGTCTGTTAAATTGCTTGCCTTAATTTAACTTATCTCTTTTTCCAGGAGATTTCTCCTTTTCTTCTGTTTGGGGGTTGTTTCTTTGTCTCCCTATTTTAGTTGTCTCTTTGTGTTTATTTCTATATACTAGATTGATTTGCTTTGACCTGTGTGTCCTGTGTTTTAGGAGTCCTGTGGGCCCCTTGCTCTGCTGAGCTATGTGCTCTAGGAATGTTCTCTGTGTAGGTTATGTGAGTTTTCCTGTTGTAGTTCAGTCCTGATTACTATTGACCCATTCATTGGTGGTAACTCCCCTCTGTTTGGCTGACTAAGAGGCTCAACCTCCACCATGTGTTGTGCACTGCTGTATAGGTGCTGGCAGAACAAAGCTAAAGAACACAAAAACAACACCAAAACAAACAACCCCTCTCTGATCACCACAACAATTTCAATAACAACAGAGCAAAGAATATTAAAAACAGAAAGAGGAATGGAATAGTAGAGAAGGAGGAAAAGGAAAATATATGAGAGGACCAAAGAAAAGAGAGGTGATTATGTGAGGAGAAAGGGGAAGAGAACTGCTCCTCAAAATGAATTGAGAGAGGCAAATGGGGAAAAGGAACACAGAAAAAGTAACAAAAATAATAACATTAGATAAGAAGGGAACAGTGGCACAATAAAAGATAAGAGTAGAATAGGATATATGAAAGAATAATTAGAGCACAAGAAATAAAAGTAAAAATAGATTAGGAAAATAAAGAAAAGGGCTATAAAAGGAAAAAATAGCTAAGATAATGAGAAAAGAGTGAAATGAATTTGTCTCAGCACACTTTAGATCTTGCCTTCTGGTTTCTACCTTTGGATAGCACTCTGATGTCTGAGTCTGGTGTAAGCCAATGACAGGTGCTGTCCACGTCTGACCCTCTGCCACCTTCTTGAAGCTACTGGTGATCCACTTTCTGGCCAGCAGAAATCCACTTTTCCTCCAGCCTTGGCTGCTCTCAGGGTGGGCCTGGTTGCTCTGCAAAGCTGGCTTTTATCAGCACTTGATCCAGGGGCATGTCAGCAAGTGTCCTAGGTCACCACAGGAACCACCTCCACCTGTCTCTGCTCCTGGCCTACTGTCAATCTTATACTAGTTGCAGACCCAACTGTTTTTGAGAGGGCTTCTGGTGGAAACAAGGGATTGTGCTTCCTGGATCTCCTGTGGCAGGTGCCTTTCAGACTCCAGGGGAGATGGTGGATTTTTTCCCTCTCACCTGAGCTTCTAGTCTGAGTCTGTCCAGGATTATTTCCTTGTACTTGCCAGGGTGAGGCCCCAAGTAGGCTTCCAGAGCCTAGATTTTGGGTCTGCCAGATGCTAGGAGGGTGTTTCTGAGGCTCTCCCTTGAGGGGAAAGTGCTAATCTATTTTCCAGGATAGTGTATGGAATGGCTGCACCCTACGGGAAGTCTCTGATGATCCCTGAGTCTATTTATGTGACCATCTCCTCAGCAAGGGTTAAGATGAAGGATAGGAGAAAGAAAAAGAAAAAAAAAAAGAACACCAAGACGGAGTAAAACTGAAAAAAGAACAAAAAACATTGCTGAGTGGAGTGAATAGGATTTCAGAGGTTGTAGTGAGGGGATTTCCAGAGGGTAGGGGGAGTAGTATCCCACAGGGTAAGGTAATTCATTTTCTTTTGGGAGGGACTAGCTCTTCTCAAGAAAGATGGCTGCTGTAGAGTCCAGGTATATCTGGGTCCCGAAAATCCAAAGTCACTCCCCCAAGACTCTCCCATGCTTCCCACTCCAGACACTCTTCAGACGAGTCCAGTCTGTGCCTCCCTCCCTTCACTGGGGCCCAAGGTGTGTAGCTGCAAAAACACAACCTATGCTTTGCCCCTTTAAGGCAAAATAAGGGTGATGAGCTTATCTCCATCGGTTATCTTCTCTGCCCAGCAGAGAGTCTCCACAGTGCAGACTCTTTGACCTCCTGATCTGCGTGCTCTAAGAGTGTCCTTTGTGTGGGTTATGTGGACTCTCTTGTTTTATTTGGGACACAATTTTTCACTGGCCCGTTCATTGGTGGGAACTTTTCTCCATCTGTCTGACTAAGGGGACCAACCCCTACCATGCTCTTGAGCATGCCTTGAGAGGGCTTCTAGGTGTGGCTTGGATACCAAGTGGGGGCATGTGCAAGCGGTCACTTATTGACTCTTCTCTCACACACTGAGGCCTCTCCCCTCCTCTCAAATCAATAGACTGTATCCTATGTGCATGGTCTTCTTTTAAGTCTCATGTCATCCTGATGGGGTGGGGAGGGATGGGAAGAGTCCAGCCGCAAATCTCTAACATGGGACAGGGGGTGGGGGGAGGTGGTGCTTGAGCTACTCACTCCAGTGAGCCTCAGCCTCAGACTTCCGCCACTGCACTCCTGCTGCAGTTTCTGCTGCCAGTGCTTTCCTGGTGCCTCTCTCCACATTTCCCCTCCCCTACACTTCCAGATTCTCAGTCAGACTCTGTCCCATTCATGATGCCAGCAGTCCCTGGGGCCTGGGAGTCTACAGGCCCCTCCTTGGCAAGTACAGCAGTCCCCAGCCCCTGGCTCCTGGTGTTGGTGAGGTGTGCGGCCTGGTCTGGCGGGTACAGAGATCACACAGGAAAGTCCAGGAGCCAAGGCATAGCTGGTCTGGTGGCTTCTTTCAGAAGAGGATATTGCAAATTCCACAAAAAGGCTCCAACTCCAAATCTGTGTGAACAGAAGTGCTGGGTTGGGCAGTGGCAGCAGCTCTGTCAGAAGAGCCTGGGGTATCCAACCCCGAGTGTTCTCACAGGTGGACAGGCACTGTCACACTTGCACACACACCCACACACTTGTCCACATATACATTCACATATGTTCTCACTCACACTCAGCTGGATCTTCAAGTTGATTGTTCCGTGGTTTAACCACAAGGACGGTCCAGGCCAGGGAGCAAGTGGATAGAGCTTTCAGCTACTTTGCAGCCATCTTGGAACCATGGGCTGTAATTATTTAAGTACATGTCTCATGGTCCTTTGAGGAGAGAGAGGAAAATTTATTTTTATATTTCCCAACTGGCTAGCTCAAGATCTGGTAAAGAGCAGGTACCTAGAAAATATTTCAGGTCCCAGGTACATCTCATTCTATTCTATGTGCATTAATAAAATGCAACTGCCAAGTAAACACAGATTCTGTTTCTTTAGGTGAAAAGATGCACTTCTCATCACACACCTAAAGCAGCGATTTTAAACCTTTTTCATCTCATGGCACATGTAAATTAATTACTCAAATTCTGTGGCACACTAAAAAAATATATTACGTTATTTGCCAATTGGACTAAGAAAATAAGTATAATTTTGATTCATTCATACCAGATGGCTATTGTGTTGGTTGTTGTCTCTTTTTTTATTTGACAATCTAAGGGAAAAGAGGTCAATGCCCCAGACTAAGTAGTCAGGTATTGAATGTTTTAAAAATTCTTGTGGCGCACCAGTTGAAAATCGTTGATCTAAAGAACAAGATGAGTTCTGAAACTTGGTAGCACTTGCATTTCGAGCAAAAGGCTTCTGTGAAGATAAGAGAATTAGGAATGCCATCAGGAATTTTGTCATGGGTCGTGACACACTTTGGGTGGTATTTCTAAAGCACTGCCTGGTACTTCTAGGTCATGGAAGACCTGTGTTCATGGATAGCATGCTGTGTGTCAAAGGAAAAGTGGGAAGATCAGTATGGGCTTATACATACTTCCCTCTCAGGTAGGAAATATCTTCACAAGGCCCAAGTTTATTTCTTGATTCAGATAATTTTTAAAAACATGTCAATTTTTAAAATGTTCCCAAACATTATTTAGGAATGTTTCCAAATTTTATCAAAGACAAAGAAATATAATAAAATAAACAGAACTCAGACTTCATGGTAATTCTCTAAGCATCCTCCAACCCTCAACTAAATGTGTGGCTTAGATTTAAATGATGGTCATATGCCATCACTTAACAGAGATAGGATAAATGAAAAACAGAGCAAGGGGTGAAAGAGTTCCACCTAAATCATATCTAAATTGGCAGGAACCAAGCTTATTTAGATACTCATAAATCTTCAAATAATTAGAAGAATAGTTGAATGGTTCTGGAGTGTCAGGTTTTCCAAAACAAACTCAGACGAACCAAAAAATTGAGAAAATGCAGGCTATGTAAATTTTCTTATACACAACGCATAAAGAGCTATGCCTCAGGGAAAATGTTGTTTTATTTTACCGTGTAAGAATGAAAGATTTAGCTATCAAGTAGGAAAGCAAATTCTTGAAAGGAAGTGTGCCAAGATATAGGGCACCACATGACATTTTCTTGCCTGGGAAGTTCTTATCCCAGCTCTGCCATTAACCAGTTGAGTGACTTTACATAAAGTTCTGTCCATTTTTACACTTAAAAAGTTGAACACTGAGTGCAGATAAGAACACTTTGAATTGCTAATTAGCCTGTTAAAGAGTCACCTATTCTTTAGATGTTAAAGTTCAGTGAATTCATCTACCAAGTCCCACTCAACCTGCCTTTCTTCATTGAGCACCTGGTACCAGCGTTGCACACCAGGCACATGAGTATTTGGCAGCCAAGGTGTTCCCATAGAAACCAGTTCTGCTTCAGGAGAATTTTCCAATCATGCTGTAAATTGGGGTTAGTGAGAGCAGCTTCAATTCTGCTAAGAAACAAAGCCAGCTTTTCATAGGAGCAGGAAGCTGGTTCTTTACCATATGTTTTTCCAACATCCTCTATAAAAGCCCTTATGGTGTTCACTGGATGACCTCTCGCTGGCCTTTCCTTTATAGTCTAAGTGCAATTCTCATGCCAAGCCTGATGAGAATTTTCATTCTTCCTGAACTAAGAGGGTTGACATGTTTAGCAAATAAAAATGCACTCTCCCTCTCTCAGAAGTTATCGATAACATGTAATAGATACACTTTTCTTTAATGAGTATCCTGAGATTTGTCTGTTCTTTTCTCTGATGTACGTAACTATTACCTTTTAGTCTTTTCCTCCTCAATTCCACCTTTGTCACCATTTATCTTACATTCTCAAATTTTAAAAAATCCTTTATTTCAACCATGGAAAGTATAGGACAGAATTCTCAAATCCTTTAGCTGTATGGGTTATGTAATCTCATGAGTTCTTAATCTAATAATAGCACAACCTGTAGCTACTCTTTATTGCTAAGTAGCACTTGTATGAAGTAAGGATGACCCCCACATTTCAGGTTTAAAAGTTGGAGAAGACATTTTCCTTTCTTTGAGTTAACATAGTCATCTAGGGGTGGTTTGAAAATCAGCAACAACCACAGATTTCATGGCTTACTTTTGGGGCCTTCGATCTTGACTGTTGTCACAACTAAACACTTTCTTCCAAGTGTTCCTACCCACATGCAGTCCCTTTTTAGACTTTAGCCAATGTCCAGCCTCTGTCTATAGCAGAACCTGTGTTGGAACCTGCTGACGAACTTTGGGTTAGTTGACCCACATCTGGTGTCACACTCTGAGAGTGAAAGGGAACAAATTATACAGAGGAAACAAAGTCCACAGAATAGGCAATTGTTAAGGATGGATTTATTTCCAATTAACTGCTTGGGGAGACACAACAGGAAGGTATAATTGTAGGACAGTGTTTGTACCATCAGAGATAAGCACACCTGGGGGGATGCAGGGTAAGCATATTTTAACTTCTTAAATAAAATAAGATACTTATAACTTGGCCACACACAAAGTTCAAAAACAAGCACAAAAAACAGGGAATGAACAGTGGCAGATATTGGTGTCCTAGACATGAAGGATGGAAGAGACAGAAGCCTCCTGGAGGTACTAGAATTAGGCTAAGCAGAAGGAACATTTTAGAAATACTTAGAAACAGGACATCAATTATACAACTCAGGCACAACAGAGAGGACACCTCTTGCAGGATCCAGTCTGAACTCCCTTACTCCAACACAAGGTCCCCACAGTTGGCCTGAACTTCATCTCCCCAACCTGTCCCTCAGATCTCTCTTACTTGCTGAGGGGTGGAGTCAACCAGGAGGTCACAGGGGCATAGAATCTGTGTTTTAGCTGATGCCTTTTCTGTTATCCCAGATCATCTACTGTATACCCAGCCCAGGCCAGGCAGCATGGACTCCTTGCATACCCAGGCCACTCTTGGTGTTTTCTTCCCTGCCTCTACTTGCAAAGGCTTCTCTTTCCAGTTCTCTTTACATAGTCCCTCCCTCACCCCACCCCACCCCATGTGGTCTGCTAGCTTCCATTCTTGTTAGATTTAGTCTGGGTCTGGCAGGTGGGTGATTATGTAGGGACATTCCCCACTGAGCTGCAAACACCTAAGGGCAGGACCTGCCTCTTATTTTTCTACCTCCATCAACTGGATCAGCATAGATGGGGTGTCCAACCCATGGTCTATGGGTCGCATGTGGCCCAGGATGGCTGTGAATGTGCCCCAACACAAAATCATAAATTTACTTAAAACATTGTGAGATTATGTTTGTTTGTTTTTGTTAGTGTTTTTGTATTTAATGTGTGGCCCAAGACAACACTTGTCCCAGTGTGGCCCAGAGATGCCAAAAGTTTGGACATCCCTGGGATCCTTAGTAAATGTTATTGAGCTAGGTAAGTGGGTAGAGAGAGATGGATGGCTGAGTGAATGGATGGGAAAGTGGGTGGATTGGTAGATGAAATGTGCAAAATGGCTGTGGCATAAACCCACGCTGAGCAGGTAACGCCCTGTGAGCGCTCCCTGGGCTGGGAAAGCAGCAGAGCGACAGAAGGGGCAGGCACCAAAAACAGGTGAGGGTCTTCAGCACAGCTTCCTCATCGCTGGCTATGTGTCCCTGGCTTAGCCACTGAACCCTCCAGCCCTCATTATTATTTGCTTGTAAATTGGTGGCAAGAACACCTGTCTGTCTAAGTTATGGAATTGGACTGGATGGTCTCTCAGAGTTGTTTCGATCTGATTCTCAGAGTTTATTCTTCCCACATATTCTCTATGGCAAGGCATGATGAGGAGGGTTCCTTGCTCCCTGGGGTAATATATAGCACAGGGGAAACAGTTTTGTGATGTTTCATTCAGCAACAATTCACAGAGCTTGACTTTTTCCAATGTCCCCGATGCTAGAATGCTCAGAATAGTTGTCAGGCACTTTTCAACCTCTATGCCAACAATGCCTCAAAACACAACCTATGAATTTTTGCCCAGCTTCTGTTATTTCTCATGGACTGAACACATTGAACCAAGCCCAGGCTTTAGTCTCATCCATCTTGGAAGTCAGAGCCCTCCTTTATGAGGGGTTTCTTCTTCATGAGGTAGAAGGATGCATACTGACAGCCTGGATTGGCTGCTTAGCCTGTTTCCTCCTTTCCTGAAAAGAAGGGTTAAGTCATAAACTTGTTTTAACACCAAGAATTAATGCATCAAGTCTTGATAAACACATTTTTCTACAGCTGCAGAAGTATTTTAAAAAATCACAGTGATTCCTGTGATGCTGGTCATTGGAGTGGCTGGGGGGAGTGTAAATTATTTTACCACAGTTGGTTTCAGACCCAAGAGTATTGTAGGTGTGACCTTGGGTGCTCCCACCCTAACCCACTGTAGACTGACTTCCTCCCCATTCCCCCCACTCAGGGAGGTAGCCAGTGTGTGTGGTAGTTATTAGTCTGAGTGGATGGGGGTGAGAGATGAGTACAGAATGAAGAAGCAAACTAGAGTACAGCGGCAGCTTTGCTTGACCTCTGGAATTCAAAGAGGACTGCCTCTCAGCAGGATGTTTCAGTGATTGACTTTTGCTTCGGGGCAAATACGCTTTCTCCCACCGTGAGCTTCAGTGCCCTTCAGTGCATGACTTTGTGATACCTGTTGCAGGTGTCACAGGCCTCTAAGGTAGGCCTTGCTCATTGCAGGCCTTGCTGAGGATGTCAGGTAAGTGTTGTTTCCACACTTGCCTTTGCCCCAGAATGTGTGTACACACCTGTCTATGTGACATATCTGTGATCTGTGAGTTTTGCCCTGACCCGCAGGCAAGAAACTGGCTCTCATATCTGCTGGGCAGCTCCCTAGGGCTGGTGGCCGTCATACTGCATAGGACTCAGCCTAAACCAAAGTCCCTCGGCAGTATGGGGAATAGCATTTAAACTTTCCATCACACATAAAGTTAGGGGCTTAGAGATAAGAAGCTAAGTGGGAAAAAAATCTGCTTCTGTTTCCACTCATCATCTCAAGCAATCTTCCTGGGGTGACTAAGGCAAGTAAATATTATGATTTCCTCCATTTCTCAAGTGAAGAATCTGAGACATAGAAAGCTGATGGGGATTCAAGTCCTTTGATTCTGGCTTTTCTGCTTTTATCATTTATTTTTCTCCTGGAGGTTTCCCATGACTATGATTTCTTTCATGCAATAGCTGAAAGTAATAATGTATTTTGTATTATCTTGTGTGTGTGGATGGTAAAACAAATACATGCTCTTTGTTTGACAAGTATTTCAAACCTCCAGAAGAATATAAGTGGAGATATCTGCATCTCCAATGGCCTCCCTCTCCATATTATTTCCCTGAGTTAACCAATAGTTGGGGACTCAATCTCAATATTTATTGTAGATATTAAATTCTTGATGCTTTCTCTCTCATCAATTTTCTGCCTTAGGCCTGCGTTTCCTTCACTCAGCGATTTCTTTGCAGCCTTCCACAGTGTGTCATGAGAAGTCCAAAGGGCCTGGGTATTCAACACATCCTTTCATGCTTTCTCATTTATTTCAGAAACTGTCTCTCTTTTCCTGAGGATTTTTTCCTCTTTAATCATGGAATGTTTTTGCTTGACGAATGGGTACCAAAATGGATAGAAGAATTAAAAAGTGGAAAGGCAAATCACCTTTTTGGAATAAGTGAACCTTCTTACAGAGAATAATTTCCTCAGGTTGTGAACTTTAAGAAGCCTGTAGTGAGATTTTGCTGCAGCCCAAATCACTATTGCAAAGAAGACGCACCAGGATTTAGCTTTCTGGCTTCGCCAAAGGATTTTTTGGGGTAGCTTGGGGTAGCTTAGTGTTTTGATTAATTCACTGAAAGCTGGAATTCTGTATAAATGCAAATTGTAACCGCCCCCACCCACAGAGTCCCTCGCAAGCATAGAAATGGGGAACAGTGGAGAAAAGTGCGGTGGAGTTAGAATTACTGCTGCCTGTGACTTCATCTGAATTTCATCTCTAAGAGATGGGGGCACAGCTTATGCAAATACCATCGTCATAGTCCAGCATTCACAAAGTGTAATCAACTGAGGTGAAGACTCAGCCTTTGACACAGAGATGTGTGACACAATAATAATGAAATAGGAACACAAGGTACTAATAAGGAGTCTTTTAGATTAGAAGGGAAAAATGTCACCAAAATTCTGATCTTTATCGATATGAAGGAACACGTACTTAAGGAGTTTTACTATGTATCAAATTCTGATTTCGCACATACCAGCCACTGATGTTTATTTTCCACACAAGACAGTGTGGGTGAGGAACGGAGGACTGTGAAGGTGACAGGAGCATATGAGGCTTACTAACCCCAGAACGGTTTCCAAGCAAACGGGGAGGACCAGGTTTGGTCGTCACACATCCCTGGGCTGACACTGACTGCTTGGGTGAACTTGGGCATGAAACCTAACCTCTGGGGCCACCGATACCAGTGGACATAAGGGTTGACTCACAGGAAGGCAGAGGGAACTCAACAAGATGTATCTGTAAATTGTTTAGACAGTGCACATAACTGTTGAACAAATACTGATAACACATGATCATGACTTTATCATATCTGGGATTTACAATTTCTTTGCTTTTGACACTTTTCTCCCAGAACCTGTAGAGGGTGGCAGAGTGCTTTGGTCAGCTGTCCCTTCTTCCTGTCTTGGTTTTCGGGAGAATTTTCCTTTAGGCATAGAGGGCACAGAGCCACTAGCCCATGAGACTTTTTGGGGGCCTATGAAATTGTTTTAATTTCTTAAAATCAGAAGAAAGAAAGCATTTAATGAGTTTGTAACAATTTATCCTGTGTGTATTATATTAATCTTTATGCCTGCACAGTCATAAAATAAAATTTTTAATATTTTTAATGGAGGAAGAAACCAGGTAGTCAAAGTGCCTCGAGCTCACAAAAGTCCTAATGTGCACTACAGATTCTGGAATTCACTCCAGAAAGCAGCTGGCAACCTGGGCTGCATTTTGACAAAGGTCAGCGGGGCTGAACCACCTAAGTCCACAAGGGATTTAGGGGATGTTCTTTACAAGCTATGGAAAAGCACAGACCTTTTCCTGGAGAAAAACTTTGATGCCCAGATATGCAGAGTAAACAGCCCATTTGTCCAGTAACTGAACAGGTAGAGTCTGAAGGGAGATCTTGTGCTTACAGCTTGGGAGTCTGGCCAACTGTAGTGATTCAATGTAGGAGAAGAACAGGGCCACGTGAAGCCATTTTCCAAATAGCTGAAGTGTGCATCTTAAATCTTGTATGGGTGCTTGTTGATGCTGGCCATTTTTGAAGGAAATCTCTTTATAATGTGGCATATTTACCTAGCTTTCTCAGTGCATTTTAAACTTTTGTCAGTGGAATACACACACACAAGCATACACACACTGTCAATAGTGCTAAAAGATTTAGACAAATAACAATGGTTCCTTGCTTCACATTTCTGCCTTTCTAGGTGGCCATTCTTGCTCCTTGAAAGCAATCACCTTCAACCCTTCCAACCCCATTCTATTTTTCTGGTATTTAACTCCATATTTTTAAGGAATATATACGTACTGCGATTTCCTGATTTTTCAGCTTCAGATAGAGACTGTTGTCCTATTCTGGTAGATGAAGATTTAGCTAGATATACTCCCCACCTTTTTTTCTCCTCTGTCCACTGACTGCCAATACAGTTATAGTTGTTTTTTTTTAATTACATCTATATTTAGAATTTTCACTATCAGTGCTATGGAAATGTCCACTGCACAGCCAACAATTACTTTTTTTGTACAATATTTAGTTGTCCAGAACTTAATATTTGCTTCATTTTTAATATTTGTTTAGTTATCTTCCTAAAGAGTCCAAATAACCTGTAGAAAATGATGAAAGGCAATTTATCTGTTCCTTTCATTTCTCTGGGCTCCTTTTTTTGACGCTCATGCTTTCTGCTGGAAAATGGGGTGGTTTTACCCTCCCCAGGTGGCTCCAGTACCAGCCCTCTGGCATTCCCCTGACAGCTCGCCTGTGTGGATTACTAGTTTTATGGATCCACTGTCTCGCCTTTTCTTCCTGTATTCACTCTTTCCCTTCCTTCCCATATTTACTTTTTTGATTTGTAGATTCTTATGGAAGCATATATAAGATAATTTTTTTCAAATAATTGTGCATCTGAAAGGTCTTAATTCTGCATGTTTAATCAATAGGTTGGCATCTTAGAATTTTAAAATATTTCTCTATTGTATTTTAGCTTCAAGTGTTGTTGAGAAGTTCAAAGTCATTCTGTCTTTATATTTGATTGTGGTTCTAGTACCAGAGTATTTAGCTAGAGAAAGGGAGCGTAGGAAACTAGACATTGAGTTTAATAAACTAGAATCATAAACCTTACTTGTTCAACCAGGAAGCTGCAACTTTACACTCCAGGGGATTACAGCACATCTCCAAGGGGATTAACACCCCTCTCTTCCCCCCACCCTCTGATACCAAATTGCTAGGTGGGAACAGGGGAAGGCAGACACATATACAAAAGAAGTCAAAATGGTACAGGGAGAGGTACTGGACCATAAAGGCCTCTTAATCTAACTGGGGGAAAGGGGGATTGGCTAGGACATGGACCCATCCAAGGCCCCCAGAAGCTTGGGAAGTTCATTGGTCATTTTGAAAAAGCACCTTGTCCATCCCATATCCATGCTAATATCATGCCAGGGGAACAAAGAAGCTCTCTCTCTTGCCCACCGGGTAATGCACCTGCCTTTGTGTTCATGTGCTCTCTTGCCCTGGACCACTCCTTCAGGTAAATCAAATCAGAAAGGAAGAGTAGGAACAATTTAGTGGGCACACATTCTGTACCAGGAGCATTTTAGCTGAACTTATGTACATTTTTCACCCCTCCTCATTTGATTAACTGGGAAGACCCTAGATCAAATTGGATATAGGAAAGTGGCCTAAAGATAAATTGACCACAAAATTCAATCTTCACAAGCCTTTGGGAGGAGAATTAGCTGCCCTATAAGACGTCTTTTGTTAAGGAATCACAGTTTTGTCCCAACATAATCATTCATTCATTTGATAAATATTTACTAGTGCTTTCTATGTGTCAACTTTAATGGAAAAAACAGTTAAAAATGCCCACCTTGTGGTGCTTATATTCCAGCTTGGGGAGAAGACATAATAGATTGGTAAATCATATGATATGTTAAAATGTGCTATGCAAGATGAAAAAAATAGAGAAGAGTAATGAAGTTTGCAAGTGCGGGGTTGGGTAGACTGCAATTTTAAACAGGGTGGTAAAGACACACCTCACTGACGCAACACGTGAGCAAAGGCTTGAAGCAGTTGAGGGAGGAGCCAAGGTAAGTGTCTGGGGAACAACCTTTCAGACAGACACAGAGGACTTATGGTGCAAGCATTCTTAGCTTGTTTGAGGAAGAATAAAGGGAGCTGTGTGCTTAGTGTCTATTAGGGGAGAACAACAGGAGCGAGGTGAGATGGGTGAGGCTAAAAAGTGGAGATCATAGAAGACCTCATCAGCAGTTTTAAGAACCTTGACATGGAAGGTATTTGAGGGTTTTGACTGGAGGAATGATGTGATTAGAATAACCTTTTAAAAGGATCACTCTTGGGTCTATGTTGATATAGGCTGTAGAGGGGCATATTTATTTCCTGGGCTGCTGTAACGAAGTACCACAAACTGGTGGCTTAAAGCAACAGAAATATACTCTTTCACACTTCTGGAGGTTAGAGGTCTGGAATCAAGGTTTCAGCAGGACCAAACTCCCTCTAAAGGCTCTAAGGAAGAATCCATCTTGACTTCATCCAGCTTCTGGTGGTTGCTAGCATTCCTTGGTGTTTATTGGTAGCATAACTCCCATCTTTATCTCTGTCTCTGTCTCTACATGCCTTCTTCCCTGTATCTCTGTCTCAAAATCTCTCTCTCCTTATAAAGACACCAGGCATTGAATTAAGGCTTACCCTAATCCAGTCTGAGCTCATCTTAACTATTACATCTCCAAAGATCCTATTTTCAAATAAGGTCATGTTCACAGGTACTGGATGTTAGGACTTCAACATATCTTTTTTGCGGGGACACATCTCAACCCACAAGGGTCAAGGAGGCAAGCTTGGAGCCCAGCTGAGAAGCAGCAGCAGCAACCCAAGTGAGAGATATTGGAGTTGTTGTAGTAGTGAGAAGTGGCCCAACTCTGGATATAGTTTGAAATCTGAGCCAATAGTATATCCTGACATATAGAAAGTCAGAAAGAGAGGCATCGAGGATGTGTCGAGGTTTTTGTACATGAGCACTTGAAAGGCTAGAGCTGTCACTGATTGAAATTTGGAAAGCTGTGGGAAGAGCAGGTTTGAGATATGAAGATTAGGGGTTTGATTTTGAATACGTTTAATTTAAGATATCTTTAAGACACCCAAGTGAAGATGTTGAGTAGGGAATTGAATATATAAGTCTGTGGTAGTTCAAAGAGAGTTCCGAGCTAGAGATATAATTGGGAATCACGGGCATATAGATGGTGAACACTCTATCTTAGCCACTCTATAGACACTGTTCCACAAAAATATTTACCTGAAAACTATAACTGAATATCTGGAAGGCATTCTGCTATTGAAAAAGGTTGTAAAAGAGCAAACCAACAGTATGCTGTTCCAAGTCACTTACTCTTTCACAGGGAATGAATATGACAAAAACCTGGTCACTTAAGACAATAGGTAACATTTGTTGAGCTCCTACTATCTGCCAAATTTATTTAAAGTTCCTTCATTTAAAACTTATGATAACCTTTTGAGGTTGGTACTATCATTAACCTCAAATTATAGAGGAGAAAAGCTCATTTTAAACTGGTTAGGTAACTTACCTAAAGACATCCAGCTTCCAAGTGGCATAAAGGAGATCCAAACTCATGTTTGTCAAATAGTAGAATTGGAGATGTTTAAGCTCACAGATGTCTCTATTCATTTTATAGAACTATTCAAGGAAAGAACTTACTTGGCATATATCTTTCTACTTCCAATTTGCTCTAGTTTTATATCAGGCCCAACCATCACAGGTCGGCTTGTTATTCATTACTGACTGTGTGTCTGCATTTCCCATGGGTGAGTTTAAACCATTTTGCATTCAGAAAAGAATGTTTACCTAAGTTATCATATCAGGGCCCATCAGCCTCCAGCTAAAGCAGATGACTAGGGCCTCTCAAACCCAAAGAGCCAGAGAAGGGTGGCCTCTTGCCTGACTGCACTACCTATCCTGAAGGTTTTTCCACAGCCCCATGGTTGGTGTCAAAGCTGCAGGCCAGGCCAGAGTCAGGGCTGCAGGCCATGTCTCCATGTCATTTGGAACCAACAAAATGCAGCTACAAGTGTTCACCAAACTCCTCCTGGTCTACCTACTCCTGAAACTCAGTCCTGGGTGATGCTACACAGTACCTTTGCCTACCATCAAATACAGGACCCCTTGTAGGGGATACTCAGTTGAATTTATCCATCTGACTTTGGCTGCTGGTTTATCGTTATTAAATTCTCAGTGTTGGTTGTTTACTTAGTGCCAACGGCAGTCAGCTCCTTCTTACTCTCCACTCTTACTCCCACCTCCACTCTGTCCCTATACTTTTTAAGGTGGTAATATTTATAATTATTATGATAACAACAGCCAACATTTATTGTTTATGATGTGCTAAGGCCTTTACATGTAATCACTTTGTTAAGCCTTACAAAACTTAATAAGGAAATTGAAGCATAGAGAAAAAAACATGATTTTCCCAAGGTCATAGAGCTAATGGATGGGATTGCTGGGGCTTGAACCCAGGTACTCTCCCTCCAGGACTCAGGCTGCCAATCTGACTGGACTTTACCACATACACTCCATTTCCCAGCCCACTCGATGTCTTCTTTGTAACAATAGGTACAATAGTAATCATAATTGCAACCAGAAAAATGTCAACACTTGTTTCAACCACCCCACTCAAATTTAGATAAGGGAGCTCAAGGCAAATTAAATTGTATTCTGACTATTGCTTAGTTGAGTCTACTCCTTCCTTCCTTCCTCTCCTCCTTCCTTCCTTCCCTCCTTCCTTCCTCCCTTCATCCTTCCATTTGAATAATAGACTTTGAACAGATGAAAGCCTCATGCAAGTGGGGTCATGGGGTTTGTGTCCCCCAGTAGACAGAAAGTCAGTTTGGCATCTGCTCACTGACTCCTAACCAGGGTGCCTTGGTAGTCGAAGGCTAGTGAACAGATTCTCTGAAGTCATTTGATGTTTATTTGCTGACCTCACTCCTTTAGAACTTTCTGGGAAAAATCGGTTGTCCTTCTGTCACCACAGTGGCTGGAGCAGTCCCTTGGCAGTTCTATGCTGGTTGGTTAACCATAGGACAGGATGGATTTAAGGGTGGAGGTGTGAGGTACACCTTGGTGTATTATGATCCAAGACCAGTGCTTCATCCACTTTAGTTTCTATATGTAACTGGTTTATTCAGGAGTCTAAACTCATGTGTCTAAATATAAAATTGTTTTATTTTTTTCTTATAAATTTTCCCAGTTGGTCTTATCAAACTTCACCAATGATTAGCTTATTAATTATTGACATCTTGGTCAAATTTTGTAATTTCTTTAGGCGTTCTTATTTTAGAACAGTCTCATTTTGGTATTTGAGATTCATTCCTGTTCATTTCAAAACTTGCATCTCAAAAGTCCTTCCAAATTATTTTGTCTTCCACCTTCTAACATCAAGTATACCTATCTTGGTTCTCGTAGTTTATGTGGTTAATATGGTTTGTACAAGTGTGGTTGAGAACAGGTTTGAGTCCTCTGGTAAGATCAGATTTGATTTCATAGACAACTTTCCAGACCACATGGCTCTGTAAATTGTACTGACTTTACTTCCCCCTCTCACTACCCCAGTCCACACCAAAGGTGACCTGTACTGTGGCCTCTTGCTCCTAGGATTGACTCTATTTTCCTGTTGGTTAACTATCTTTGATTTGGTATCAGCAACCTGACCTAAACCTAGTTACTGAGTTCATTTGACCTATTGGAAATGTATGTGTCTTTGCCTCGTCAGATGGTGCATGTCCAGTTTGTTCTACTATGGAACCCTCTCTCCATCTTGCTATCTTTCTAAGATTCTGTTCCTCTTGCTGCAGTAACCAGGGCAGATTTGATCTCTACTAAAAAAGCTGATCTTCAACAGGGAACAAAATGCAATTCTTCTCCTTTCGTAGTCTCCCCAAACACTTAGAGCTAATTCTCTTGGAGTATTCTACCTTCCCTTGGTTTAAGAGAATGGAAAGAAATAGTTCATTTTAAGGACTTCCTTAAAGGGAAGACTTAAAGCTAAGGACTTCCTTATCTCTCAAGCTTACAGTCACTTAGTGCAGGGTGGTGTGGGGAGGGGAAGTAGGCTCTGAACCGGTGCCTCTTGCAGGCCTTCTGGTGAGTAGCTAATCCCAACCAAGGGCAGCTCTCTGAATGTGAGGCACTTAATGCTTCTAGTTAATTTTGGGGCCACAGGAAAAAGAATTTTACTTGATATCTGTTACATATAATTGTATGATTTAGTAGTTGACGGCAGAGGTGGATTTAACAGTGGGTGCACCAGGCATGCACGCTGGGCCCCGGCTTCTGAAGGGCCTCACAAAACCCCAACTTTACACTTTTTTTTAATGACACCAAGTTTGGTTTCATATGTGCAATTTTAATTACGTATAAGTTTACAATTGGCGGTAAAACCTGATAGTATGTTTATATTCGCTTATTTTCATTATTTCATTACTACGCTGCATACTATACACACACTACGCTGCATAGGCCCGCGGCTGCGCTACCACTCATCCGAGCAACAGAATCGTATTTGCTACTTTGTACTCACAAAGGTTCTCCTGCAGTGCAGACTTATGATATACGCAAATACACAGGGATGTAAATTAGTTCGTGAATATGTACTTGTTTCATTTAAGGTTTTAAAAATACGTATTTTTAAACACGTATTTTTATTTTCCCTGTCTCTCTCTCTCTCTCTCTAAGGGGCTTTATATTTTCTTCTGTGCCCGGGGGCTCAACCAACCTTAATCTGCCTCTGGTTGATGGTGGAATTATCAGCAATGAAAAAACCACCTTATTAAGATTTATGTGTTTGTTGTGAAGTCCAATATCCATTCTTCCCTTCCTCTCTGCTAGCAGAATTGTGATTTTATTCATGAATAAAGCCTCCTTTTTCTTCTCTCTCTTTCTCTCATTATTATTCTGGATCATTTAAGAGTAAGACAATGACATGGTATCCCATTACTTCTAAATATTTCAGTGCGTGTTTTTAATTTTTGTTGTTTTATTTTTATTTATTTACTTATATTGATTATGCTATTACAGTTGACCCAATTTTTCCCCCTTTTCCCCCTCCACCCAGTACCCCCACACTTGCTCTTGTGATCCCCCCTTCTTTATTCTTGGGCATGGGTCATGCATGTAAGTCCTCAGGCAACTCCATTTCCTGTACTTGCTCTTAACATCCCCCTGCTTACTCTTCAACTACCAATTTGTGCTTCTTAATCCCTTCACCTTTATCTCCATTCCCTCAACCCTCCTCCCCACTGATCACCATCCAAATGTTATCCATATCTATCATTCTGATTCTGTTCTTCTTATTTGCTTAATTTGCATTTTTAGATTCAATTGTCAATAGTTATGTATTTATTGCCATTTTAATGTTCATAGTTTTGATTTTCTTCTTTTTCCTAAATAAGTCCCTGCAACATTTCATATACTAATGGCTTGGTGATGATGAACTCCTTTAGCTTTACCTTGTCTGGGAAGCATTTTATCTACCTTTTGATTCTAAATGATAGTTTTACTGACTAGCATAATGTAGGCTATAGGTCCTTGATTTCCATCACTTTGGATATTTTTTGTCAATCCCCCTAGCCTGCAAAGTTTCTTTTGAGAAATCAGCTGACAGTCTTATGGGAACTCCCCTGTAGGTAATGAAGTATTTTTCTCTTGCTGTTTTTAAGATTCTCTCTTTATCTTTAATCTTTGGCATTTTAATTATGTGTCTCGGAATGGTCCTCTTTGCATCCATCTTGTTTGGGATTCTCTGTGCTTCCTGGACTTGTATGTCTATTTCCTTCACCAAATTAGGAAAATTTTCTTCTATTTTTTCAAATAGGTTTCCAGTTTCTTGCTCTTTCTCTTCTTTTCCTAGCACCCCTAAGATGCAAATGTTGGAACACTTCAAATTGTCCCAGAGGCTCCTTACACTATCCTGGATTTTTCGTATTCTTTTTTCTTCTTGCTGTACTGATTGGATGTCTTTTACTTCCTTCAGTTCCAAGTCACTGATTTGATTTTTGGCTTCACCAACTCCATTGTCCTTTATTTGTTCTTTATTTCAGTTAGTGTCTCCTTCATTTCTGATTGGATACTTTTCATGCTGTTGAAGTACCCACTGAGTTCCTTGAGCATCCTTATAACCAGTGTTTTGAACTCTGTATCTAATAGATTGCTTATCTCCATTTTGTTTAGTTCTTCTTCTGGAGTTTGTTCTGTTCTTCATGTAGGCCATATTTCCTTGTCTTCTCATTTTGGCAGCCTCCCTGTGCTTATTTCTATGTATTATGTTGAGCTGCTTTGACTCCATGTGTTGATAACGTGGCCTAATATAGTAGGTATCTGTAAAGTCCAGTGGCGCAGCTTTCCCATCCCTCAAGCTGGGTACTCATGGTGCTGAGTACTCTCTCCTCTTGTAGATGAGTCTTGATTGCTGTCAGTAGGTTAATAGGAGAGATTTACCCAGCCCAGAAAGATGGGAGGACTGGCTGTGACCTCTGGCCAGCAATCACCTTCTTTCATGGCCTGTGGTGGTGGTTAGGTGGTTCTCTGACATGGTCTGTAACTGTCTTCTGGGTGCACAGGCTCTGGGGTTTCCCAGGTGGTGCAGGCCAAGGTCTGCCTCCACCCGTGTTCTTTCTGGGGCCCCTAGGCATAAGCTATAAAATGATCTGCAGATGGCTGCTACCAGTGTCGGGCCTCAGTGAGAGGTACGGGGGTTGGGCTCAGCTGTTGCTTGTCTGAGAGGATCTAGGAAGGTCTGAATCCTGCACCTGACCCAGCCCTTCATATGGAAAACCCACTGTTATCAGCTTGTGTGGGCCCATAAGTTGGATGGGGCGAACCTTTAGGTAATCATCAGGGCAGAGCTTTACTGTGTGAGCCAGGTTGATGTCTATTCAGATATGGTGATGCCACACTGTGCCTCTGTGTGGGGGAGGGCTCAGAAAAGGTACAGTGGCTGCTCTCTGCAGTTCTGTCTGAGAGGAAGTTGTCCCCTCTCCCACCCTGATGCCAGACAATTCGGTTCCTCTCTGTATGCCACTGGTGCCCTTCAAGGCGCTCCTCTGGGGCTGGAGCCCAGAGGGAGTGAGTCTGAGTAAGTCTGTGTGGGGCCCTCAAGAGGAGAAGCCTGAGAAGCCTGCAATTTCTTCTGCAGGCCCATTCCCCACTGTTCTTACAGCCAGAAGTTATGCAGACTTATGTTCCTGGCACAGAAACCCCGGACAGGGTGGTCTGGTGTGGGGCTGGGGTCCCTTGCTCGCCAAATATCCTTCCATTTTATATCCACCACACATGGGTTTGGGACCAGACCATTCTGCTTCTCCATGTCTCCATCCCTCCATCCCTCCTACCTGTCTGCTGAATGTAGTTTCTTCAATTCCTTAGTTGTTGGACTTTCATACGGCTCAATTTTATGATGTTTCTGAGTGATATTAGTTCTGTAATTTAGCTGTAATTTTGCTGTGGTTGTATGAGGAGTTGAGCTGCCTTTACCTACGCCTCTTCCTTTTCAGTGTGTATTTTTTAAACACAAGGAATTTTCTCACATAACCACAATGCAATGATCAAAGCGAGGAAATTAACATTGATATACTATTTTCTAATCTCCAAGCCTTATGTATATTTTGCCAGTTGGCCCAATAAGGCACAGCAAAAGAAGCTTCGAGGTATTTAGTTGTCATGTCTCATTAATCTCCTTTAATCTATAATCATTCCTGAGTCTGTATTTCATGACATTGACCATTTTAAGGAGTACAGGACAGAGTATTTGTAGACTGTTCCCTAAACCTTGTTTGGCTAATGTTTCCTGGTGACCAGATTTTGGTGGTGCACACCACTCAGCAGTGATGCTTTCTTCTCTGTACTTCGCATCAGGAGGCAGGTACTGATTGGGCCCATTAGCAGAGAATTCTGTTTCTAACGCGAGCATTGCTCACCAGCCACTTGCCTCTGCCACTTTGTTACCATACTCAGAGTTCCACATACCCATGCTTTTGCACTGACTACCCTGAAGGTCCTTTCTCTCCTGTCCTTTAATGTAGCAAGCTGTTCACCAGCATCAAACTGAGGACTGATGCTAGCAACTTGTCTAGTGAAACCAGATCTATTTCTACTCATTTAGTTTGAGAGGAACTTTCTGCAAAAGTGGTAGGCCCCCCACCTCACTGTTCCTGGCACCCCACAGGTCTGCTCACAGCTCAGAAGATGACCCAAGATTAGTTTGCCCACTGAACTCCAGGCTTCTGTTAATTGCTCCTGAATAACATTTAAAATGGAATTTTAGTGTTCAGTTTTCATTTCTAGGAAGTGAAAAGCTAGAGTTCATTGGTTAATTTTTCATTTTTAAATCACATCCTTTCCTTTTGACCAAGTACTTTTTGTCCTAGATCTGGCAAAAATGGGTTTTAGGAACATGTGCTGAGAAGTTGGCTACAGTCCTAGGATAGCACTTGCTTCTCTTCAGAAGGAAATTTTCTAATGCCAGCTTCTGTGTGCTTGGCTTTTCTAGGTGAGAAAGGGGCTCCAATGTGCTCCACTGTACTCACAAAGACTTCTGGGAGGTGAGAGCCAGTCATAATGTGTCCTTTCCTTTCTCCTGAAATTTCCTGTGAAAGGAGCAAACACTCCACACAGAGGAGGCCTATGTGGATGTGAGATGTGTTCTAGCACACCCTTGGCAGTAATGCTTCTCTCCCTTCACTAGGTTCTCCCCAAGAGTATAGGGGTAACCCTGGGGTGCAAGGTGCTAATAGCTTCTTTTGTGGGTACCACAGCTCCCAGGACAGTGCCTTCCACTTCATGTATCCTCAGCTGCTGTTAACAGAGAAGCTCACAGCATCAGTGATCAAAAGTGAAATGAGATTTAATCAGAGGATGTGGCTAAGAGGGTGGTGACAAGAAGGAAATCTGGCTTTTGTGGTTGAGACTCTACTCATGATCTGTCTACAGTGCTCCTCCAGGAAGCTGACCTGTGGAGAGTTTTGTTTTATTTATTGTGGCAGCCAAAAGTTTGTGGTTTATTTTGTTTTTTACTAGCTGTGCTGGATTATTAAGTACTATGTGTACTTAATAGTGGCTTTTGACATGTGGCTTTCAAAGGGACTATAGCTATATATAATGGATGAGTAAGTTTTAAGAATGATGTCATATACAAGCATATTTATAAGCCCAAAAGAAAAATTAATAGCTCTATTAATATTACTATCCTTCTGTTGGAAACTCAGTTCTTCTTGCCAATGCAGTAAATAATTAAATATCAGCAAGTCAGCTAGTATGCAAGCAGAGTTTAATTAGTAATATGTTCTCAGGGAAGAGAATGGGCCTAGGTGAGGAGGCTGAGAGAGGCATAGGCCTCTGGTCCCTTCGTACAGAGGATCTATATAGTTTTCGGGGTGAGGTGAGGGAGTTACATATTGATTGTGGGTAAAGGTGGTGTCTGCCTTCCTCAGGTGGCTGCAACTACTTCCAGGGGTGTCCAGTGGGAGACCAGCAGGCCACATGTGGCCCAGGATGACTATGAATGCAGCCCAACACAAAACTAAATTTACTTAAAACCTCTGTTTTGCTCATCAGTTTTCGTTAGTGTTTGTGTATTTAATGTGTGGCCTGAGTCAGCTCTTCTTCTTCTAGTGTGGTCCAGAGATGCCAAAAGGTTGGACACCCCTGCATGTGTGAGAGTCTGTTCCCCAGGTCATTAGCTTTAGCTCCAGACCACCTCTGGTTGTCTAATGTAAAACATCAGTTTATCTGATGTGACTAGAGGCAGTTAATCAAAGTTAAGGCAGTTAACCAAAGTTACTTATGGGCTTTTTCTGTAAGCATTATGGACCCTCTTACACCCCTCCTCCTTCTACATATTCTAACTTCTACCTAACACTTATCATAGCAAGTATGCCCTTACTTAGAGATGCCCTTGCTTACCTGGTGGAGGTTCTTCAAAGTAGTGGTTGGCGTGATGTATCTCCAGTCAGCTCAAGACTGCATTCTGTACAATTGCTTGCCCATGAGAACTCACCCCATGAGAGTATTATTTTTGGTGTGTTAATTTTTTTAAAAAACGAGATAAAATTTATATATCATAAAACTCTCTATAAAAGTGTAAAGTTCAGCGGCTTTTAGGATGTTTCCAAGGTTGTGCAACCATCACAACCAATTCCAAAACATTTCCATTATCCCCAAAAGGCAGCCTGTACTCAATTAGCACATATTCCTTGTATCTGACAACCACTAATCTACAGCCTGCATCTATGAATTTTCTTATTCTAGGATGTCAAAAGAAAAAATGGAACCATGTAATATGTGAACTTCTGTGCCTGGCTTCTTTTACTAACATGATGTTTTCCAGGTTTATCCACACTGTGTAGCATGAACTAGTACTTCATTCCTTTTGATTGCCCATAATATCCTATTGAATAGATATACCACATTTTGTTTATCCATTCATCAGTTGATGGGCATTTTCCTGCTTTTGGCCATTATAAACAATACTGCAGTGAGCATTTGTATACAAGTTTTTGTGGGGACACGTTTTCATTTCTTTCATATATGTCTAGGGGTGGAATTGCTGGGTCATTGGGTAACTCTATGTTTAATTTTTTGAGGAATTGCCAAATTGTTTTTGACAGTAGGTGCACCAGTCTATATTCCCACCAGCAATGCATCAGAGTTCTGATTTTTCTATAACCTGATCACTATTTGTTGTCTTTTTTATTGTTTTGGATTGTGTGTGTGTGTGTGTGTGTGTGTGTGTGTGTTGTGATTTGAGTCATTTTAGTGTGTGTGAAGTGGTATCTCATTGTGGTTGTGAACACTTTTAGTACAACATTGTCACACACATTAGAATGGTGGTTTGCATATAGGAGTTCTTCTAGTCCAGAGTCTATTGAAGAACCTTAACCATTTGATCATTCGACCAACATTTACTAACATCTGCTATGTGTCCAGAACTTCTGACAACATAAGGCGGAAAGAACAAGGCAGACCTGTCCAGTGCTCATGGAATTTACATCTAGTAAAGACACTAAAGGAACAGTTGAAACTGTAAATAAAATGTCTACACATTGTAATTAGCCTATGAAGGACATGAAGAAGAGCTGATGTTCCAAAGTAGGAGATTTTTGTCCACTTCCCAAGCTGGACACCAAGGCATGTTTCTAAGGAAAGCAATGGGGGAAAAAAAACCACCAACCCACAAATCTCAAAAGTCCCAGAAAAGATGGTTGAGATCTTGAGGATTCACGTAGTCATTTCCTTAGGATTCTAAAGTTACAGATCATACTTGACAGCTGGGAAAATGAAACTGGAAAAACCAACATTCGTGCTGCTTGTCACCACCAGAACCAATAAGTAGAGACAGGGATTGAATCTTTATGGGTGTTTTATTCAGGTGGCCAGTGTTCTGAAAAGATGGTGGGTTTGTACCCTAACAAGCTCTCTTAAATTCCATTTTAAACTGGCCCTTTTTATAAGGAGAATAAGAGTGTAGGTAAGGGATTTGGAATTCAGGGAAAAAGTTAATCAGATAAAAGCTGCAGCATTCTTTCATCTGTGCCCTGGGTGGTAGACATCTCACCCTGGAGCACAATGGCTCAGATGCCATCTTGGTTGCTTGCAGTCCTCCCGAGGCACAAACGTAGAACTGCTTATGGTCTTCTGGTGTCAAGGTGGGTCACACCTTCAGTTCCTGGAACAATAGCTTTTTACATGCATTGATTACTAAGCTTATTAGCTATTACCTAAACTAAAATTTTCCAACTCTTGAGTCTCCCATCAAATCCAACCTATTTGAGGAAAGGCCCATTCTCACAGTGAAGGGTGCCCCAGGTCCAGACTCATCCTATTGAGAAATGATGGGACTGCTCCTCACCTTGGTCTTGGTGTCATCTTCCCTAACTTCCATAGCTCTGGCTTAGGACATACCTGACCCTGGATTGCTTCACTCCATCCCATTGAGGTTTTACAGCTCAAGGAAAACCAGAGCAAAACAAAGCAAAGCAAACCAAACCAAACCCACTTTCCCTTTACAGTGCAGCCCAGATTGGAATGTGCACAGTCCCTCCCCCCCCCCCGCCGCTTCCCTGTCTGATAGAGACCAGTGTTCCAGGACTGCTGATTTCTCCTCACTGACTCCCTTGGCTTCAGGCAGGGTATCTGGTCTCTCCTTGAGCAACTTTGTATTTTTAGGTTTCCTTCTCCCTTGGGAAGCTAACTGACAGTCTCCATGCTTACCAAAGTGGGAAAATTATTTATCTTTCTGGTATGTTTATTTTGATAAAATGTGTCTTTTTCCTTTGGTTCCCTGCTCTCTCTCTCTCTCCTCTTTCTTCTAACAAGGAAAAGAAAAAAATCTCTCTAGAGGAAAGTACAAAATGATCTGTCATGTTTTTCCCAAGTCAGGGGGGTTCCTTTGGTGCTCTCCTCATTTGAAGGAGAAGGCTCTGTCCTTTCGTCTCCCTCAGGCTAGGAGTTGACTATTTGATTCCACTTTCAATTTGATTTCAAACTCAACTTTCATGTGCTAACTTATTCACCAGCCAGACTATAACAGCTTCAGACATTGGCCCTAAAGCCAAAGAAGCTTGTACAGTGTGAAAAGACTTGTATGAATAATTTAAATTCTGGCAAAACATTTTAGGTATGCAGATAGGTCATAGGGAGTAAATACTCTGGTTAAATGTTGACTCATTCTTAGGATAAAATAAAGCCAAAAAGAAGGTCATAAAACTTCTTTTACCTTTCAATTAAAATGATTAAAATAATAATAGCTAACTTATGTAATACTTACTGTATGCCAGGCATTGTTTCCAATTAGGTCATTAAGTCCTCACACAGCCTGAGAAGATTGACATGTTATGCTGTGGACTGAAAAAAGGGGCCACATACTAAACCTGACAAGCTCAGGGTGAGGCCTTGTGTTGCCACCTTTCAAGGCTGGACAGGTTCACGGGATTTGGGCAGATGGGAGAAAAGTCACAGAGCCATGGGGATGCTTGACATGCCTTTATTCAAGGGTGGGCGAATCTACACATGCTGCAAGCTGCGTGTGTGCATGTCACACTGCATGTCACACTGCATGTCACCTGTCCTATCTCTCCTCTGTGTGGCCCTTGTGTCACCCCTTGCAGGAAGCCCCTACCCCTTACTATACTGGAAATAGGCAAAGCTAGCAGGGAGCCCAAAGAAGTTGAGATCCTGTGCATGTGACCCCACTCGAGGCTACGGGGGCACTTATCAGGCCCAGATGCAAGGCTGTGAGAACACTACTTATCTTAGTTCCCCAGACACGTGGGTGAGGAAGTCAAATTGCCTCCATTTACCCTATAATTCACCCCTTCTGGGTTCCTCACCATACAATCTACTCAAGGATATCTTCCGCAAAGGTCCCTTGGTGAGGAGCGAAGAGCCCTGCACTCATAAACCACAACAGCAATATAGACTGCAGCAACAAGCAACAAGCAAGCAAAACACAAGTGCTGCCACTCAAGACAGCAAGACCCCAACGCCATTCAGTGCTTAGGGATGCCTGTCAGGCATTCAGTGGCATGGGTCTCAGAGGTTAATGCCCATAAAGCTTGACTCACATTGTGGTGAACATCAGGAACATATGCACAGCATGCTGCTCCTACTAGGGTGCATACCCCACCTCGGGATGCAGTAAACATATCTAAGGCTGTACGATTTTGCTAGGCTACTTTTCTCAATTGATATACTTTCCCATTTAACAGGCTTAAGGAATCATGTGTTGCATTCAACGCATGAGCAGTGTACAAAGACAAAGCAGTTTAGTCTCAGTGATTACGGAAGCAGCATGAGGAGAAAAAATAGCCAATGGGAGTACGCCTTACCTGGTGTCGTGCCTTAAATGTCACCCAAATTACTGGCTGGACTGCAAGAGTTTTCTGAACTCAAGCAGGCAAATAGGGCCATCCCCAAGTACAATGACCAGTCCAGTTCCCAGGCAGGTAAGGCCACCCATGCGAGCCACATACCCAGAGGGCTCCAGTGGGAACTGCACCCCACGCATTATCCCATGTCTCCCAGGAGTGTTTTAGAGTCTGAGTCTGACATAGACTCGTAAGAGTCCAGCCCATGTGAGCTTGTCTTTTGGGTTTCTCCATGCAAAGGGGAGCTGATCCATTCAGCTCCACGGCCTCGGCTATGAGCCACCCTGAGCCATCCCATACAGATTAGCCATTTAACAGCCTGATCCAGTCATGCTGTTGCTCTGCCCCAGTGTAGATGTCAGTCCAGGTCACATTCCACAAGGGATTTCTGCTGTTCCACTGGTTCTGAAGCCAAGTCCAACCTGAGACAGAAGTAGGAGAGATGTGCCATGGGAGGCCATCAGATGTGCTCAGGAGGATTTCAGTGCAGACCCAGCACACTGACTGGTTAGTCACCGAGGCATAGGCATGTACACAGTCCACTACACTCTAGGGATGAAAAGACAGTTATAGACACCAACAATGGCCAGTCACTACCCTCAGGCAATATATGGGTACATCTTTGGTCCATCAACAAGACAGTGGCTGGCAGAGGGGGTCTTCTGGGTATGAATACCCTTCTGGGGCGCAGCATCTACTTATAACAACTGTGGAGCATTCATAATGGGCCATAGGGAAATCACAAAGGTACCATGAAGAAGCATTTTGTTGTGTGCAGGCCCTAGATATGTCACCTTTAAGACTGGGGGCCAAGTCTCAATCACCCAGGGCACTATTTGCAAGTTTTTCTCCACCCCTTATCCCCAAGGGGCAATAAGAGCCACCCAAGGCATGTGGGGGGCTTTTATTTCCCAAGGCAATGTCCAAGTAGCCATTTTCCTTCACTCCAGGCCATTAGGAGCAAGTAAGAGAATATTTCCTGTTTCCTTAGGCCTGGTGTCAGCAAAACACCCTTCGTCTGTACCTGCAGCTGAATAGGAGCGGCAGTCTGGTGGAGCAGGCACCGTCCCCCGCCCCGCCCCGCCCCAGCTCTTCTCATTGAGAGACCAGAGGACAGTTCACAAGCGTTTTGTCCACCCCTTCAGTGCAGGGGTGGAAGCTATGGCTCCGAGGCCATGTTTTAAGAGGTCACTGTACCATTCAATCATCCCAGCAGCTTGGGGATGATAGGCCACATGGAACTGCCAGTCAATCCACAAGTCTTGAGCCCATTTTTGTACCAAGGCCCAGTAAAATGTGCCCCCTAAACACTTTCAGTGATTAAGGGTCACCCATAAGTAGCCCATAACCTCTCCAGTGCAACAATTACTGCTTTCTGATCTGGGCACTATGTTGGATAAGCAGTTAAAAGTCCCGTAGCTGTGTCCACACCTGTAATAGTATACTTATATCCCTCTGAACTAGGCAGGGGCCCAATGACATCCACCTGCCACTGGGTCAGTGGCACCTGTCCTCACACCACCTGTCCAGTAATTCCCACACACCTCCAGGGATGCTGTCTGGAACAGACAACATAGGTCTCACAAGCTTCTGGTAGCTCTGCTAAGGTAAAAGGTAACCCCCAAGTTTTGATAGTGGACCACATGGTCTTTTGTCCAGCATATAAGAGGTGATGGTGTAGCCACTGAGCCACTTCCCTTCCCGAGGAACTGGCAGGTACCATTTCTAGCCACTGCACCTTGGCTAGAGTATCAGCATCATCCTTTCCAAGGGAAGCGAGAGATACATGTCCAGTAACACGATATACAGTGATTTGTTTCTGGTGGCCCAACTCCCATAAGTCTTGCCACAAAGCCTGTCCCCATGATGGCCTATGCATAACCATCCATTTATTTACGTGCAGCGTAGAGATCCACATTGTTAGCCCCTGGTACAGGACCCAGCTATCTGTGCAAATAGCCAGGGGCTGTGCCCCATTGGCAGCCATGAGTCAGGTGGCCCCTAATTCAGCCCACTGGCTACTCTGACCCATTCTAGTATTAAATCGGATGCTGTCTGCTTAACCACCATCACCCTTCATGGGGACAGCAACAGTTGGAATGGGGGAATGCCCAGCATATCCCCTCAAAGAGCCTTGACAGTCCTCCACATGGGGCCCAGGACACACTCAGGAATAGGGGACACCTAAACAGTGTACTCATGGGGGGACAGCCACCCACTACCCAGGGAAAACCACACAGCCTTTACCTTTTCTGGACCCTGCCCACTCCCTATAGATGGGTTTCTTGGTCCGCTCCCTATTCGAACATCTAAAGGATATTTCCTCCCTCTTCTTGGGAGGTTGGCATGGCAATATGGTCCTTTAGAGACACAGAACAGGCCTCTTGGGTCACCCTCTGGTTTTCGACATATAATTTAGGCCTGCACGGGATGCCAGTGGGCGGGCAACAGAAGCTCACGCTTGCGCAGCACCAGTGCCTGGAGACCCATGCTGGCTGCAGGCTCCGGTTCCTCCCCTTTACTGCTTCATTCCCTCGAGTCGCTCGATCTCTGTCTCCGCCTTCTTCCTCTGGGGCTATACTGACTGGAGCGGTGCTTGACTGTGACTGTGGAGGCAGCGCCTCAGCCTTCGCTGCTCCACCGGCCAGGAGCTCGACCCCGCCTCTGCCGCGTCTGCCATCGCCATCTGCCGCGTCATTGCTGTTTGCTCCGGCATACTCTCTCCCAGCAGCACGGGTCGTGAGGACAGCTTAGCAGCTGCCCTGCTGCAAGGCCACAGGCAAAGTGCAGCAGCACCGCCGGGGTAGGGGAGGGGGCAGCGCCTCTTCTTATCAGCATGCTCAGTTGAGAGCTTTCTGGGTGCCAGCCAGAGTCCTCTGGCCGAGCCACGCAACTGCATTCCATGTCTGTGTGTGGTGGGAGAGGGAAAGGGGATTCCGGGCCACCCAAATTCAGACTCCACCCTGGTGCCATAGGCTGCTTCGATGTGATTGTCTGTATTATTATTACTGGGAGGGCCCACAGGGAGCTCAGTTCTGACCTCAGTTCCGTTTCCCCCCACCTTTTGCCGTGAATTCCTCCCTATGAGTTGGGAGGGGGGTTGCTGCAGCTCAGCCCTTAGAGGCTTTTTGCCAGGACGCAGAGTCGAGCCTTCCAGTCTTTCTTTCTGCCTCAGTGTTCGAGTAACTTCGCTGCGTTGGGAAATGTACTCTCCACTTCTGCAGGCTCTTGGAACTTCGCAGTGTCATGAAGCACAGTCTTCATTTCAGCTCACGAAGCTGAAAGAAACATCCCGCCCATGGCCACTAGGCTTTTCTAGGACCTTCCCCACCACCCACAGGGCTGTCCATTCTCCACTGTGTCCGTGCACCACTGACATTGGGCCAGTCCTGGGAGGGAACGCCAAGCAGCCAGGACCTTTGCCACCCGCCCAGGCCCCCCAACTCCAGGGATCCCGCTACTGGCTCCTCCACGTTCATACAGTACTGCAACGAATCCTGCCGTGACTACGTCAAATGTGTTGCAACCTTTCAAGGTCGGACAGGTTCATGGGATTCTGGCAGACTGGAGAAAAGTGGCGGAGCCGTCGGGATGTCTGACTTGCCTTTACTCAAGGGTGGGCAAATCTACACACACTGCAAGCTGCATGTGTGTGCCATACTGCATGTCCTATCTCTCCTGTGTCGGTGTGGCCCTTGTGTCACCCCTAGCAGGAAACCCCTATCCCTTAATATACTGGAAACAGACAAAGTTGGCAGGGAGCCAAAACAGGTTGAGCTTCTGCACATGCGAGCCCACTCAAGGCTATGGGAGTACTCATCGAACCCAGGCTCAAGGCTATAAGAACACTACTTATGTTAGTTCCCCAGACACCTGGATAAGAAAGCCAGATTGCCTTCCTTTACTCTACAGGCC
Source organism: Mormoops blainvillei (assembly GCA_004026545.1). NCBI lineage: Eukaryota > Metazoa > Chordata > Mammalia > Chiroptera > Mormoopidae > Mormoops > Mormoops blainvillei. The sequence goes on along the minus strand of PVJD01001360.1, from coordinate 55,436 downwards.
TGCATGGTGGCCTCACAAACTCAGAGACATAAAATAATCACATAAGAAGGTCAAATTAAAACTTAACTAAAAGCAAGTCATGGCTGGTAGTCATATCCTAGGCCAGTATCTTCCTTGACAAAGGTTGATCTTTACCATATTCTGCCTATTGTCCTTTTGCATCTAAGATAATATACCTTTAGAATGTTATTGTAATCCCTGTTTTTCAGACCCCTCAGGGCACAATCTCCCACCAGAGCAGAGACCATGGAACCCCTCACTGTTATTTTGTTGCCCAAATACCATCTCTATGTGCTGTAAATGTTATTGTTAACTATCTTATACTCACCAATGTAAAAGAAGTATGTGTCCCTTTATCCAGTTTTAGAGATATTCCCAGCTTTGCTTTCTTCTACTCCCTAATCTACCACCAATAAATTGCATGTGACTTTCCTTACATCTCCTCTTTTGATTGTACTGTACAAAATAAACAGCAAAACTGTCATTCTCTGGAGCATTTTCTCAATCCATTGAGATTTTAGCAATTGTCGGCTTGGCTCAATTAAACTAATAAAAATCCTCTACAGGTTTGACCATTTCTTACATAGACAATTATTTTCGGATGAAAAAAACTGAGCTAGCAATTCCTTAAGAAACTTGCCCAGGGAGGTGGTAGAAACCAGGGGAGTTGTTCAAAGTCCACTACACAAATTTTAAAAATAAGTATCAAAATAAAAGGTGGGACAAAAGTAGGTTTACAGTAGCTTGTATGGAAAATGATATAATAATTAATAAATAATAATCCAAAAATAAACTGCGTTTTGCATACTCGCAACTGTAAACTTACTTTTGCCCCACCCTGTAGTATAATACTTACCCTCCTGAGCCAGGAAACAGGCTTGAGAGAGGCCCTGCCACCCTTGTCAGGGTGCCCCTGAATGAGAGCTTCTTGGGTCTGCTCCAGCTGGTGGCCAGGCCCTGAGGCAGGATGCCTGTTGTGACTCTCTTCTTTTTCTGCATCAAGATTCAGGCAGAGCCACTGAGGCAAGTGAACCCCCCACCTCTCGTCTGCAGTCAGCATATCTTCTAATTTACTGTAGTGCCTAAAGCAGAGTGCCTCCAACTGTAATGTGAGAAAGCATCACCTGGGCTGCCGCAGCAGGTGCTGGCTAAGTAGGGCAGGTTGGAGCCTGCATCCTGTCTTTCTAACAGGCTGCGTGGCTGCTGATGGTCCACCAGACTGAGAAAAAAGGACCTAGAATACTTGTTTGATTATACTTGTCAACTGCAGGGTTTCAGTAAATGGAACTTTTCTACTAAGTTAGTCCTTCTGTATCTGAACACATATTTGACCTGGTTTGCACCTATTGTCTGTCCTGTGACTTTGCTTCCCAAGTCCAGGTCTAGTGAAATGGTAGGGATTAAGGTGGGACTGGAGGGGATGTGGACACTATGTACCAACAGAAAGATTGTTTCACTGAAAACTTTAAGATGTGAGGTTATATACAGTGTCATTTGGTATCCCTCTAAATAGAGTACAGTGTCGAAGTCTACACATTATCCACATCTTTGCCAAAGCCCACCACACTGCTCAGCACATCAAAGCCCCCAGTTGCCTGGTGGCTATTTTTGAAGGAAATGGGAAGTGGCAGTGGCACCTATGAAGACAGTTGGTCCCGAGGACATGGCAATAACCAGCAAAAGAAGTTGAAGCAGATGAGACTAGAAACGGTTAATGAGACATGAACCTTAGTGACACAGCCCCTGGGAATATTTAAGGAGCACTTTACTCAGGATTGTGGTCCTGCATTAATAGGTGGGAACATGGCCCAGTGAAACTTGGATCACATAAAGATTAGGAGCAACACAGAAAACACTTTGAGGTGGTGCGCAACGTATGGAAGCTACTAGCCCACAGAATACCTACAGAGGTAGTACCTAACCATTAACCTTACTTGTTCCAGTTTGAGTATAAGTGCTGCCAAAGTGAGCACTAACTTAACTCATTTAATGACATGACTGGTGTTTTATCTTGTAAATGTTAGTTTCCATTAGCTTCTTGGAAATATTGAAAGTCACCCCAGGACCCTATCTTAATGAATTCCTAGGGAAGGAGATCTTCGGATCAGAGACCATGAAGGATGTGAACAGGAAAAGGATGTAAATTGGGAAAGGTATTGGTCTTCATGTCCTATGCTTTAGACCAACCATTGAGTCCTGGTTGTCAAACCTGTGTCTGATGGATGGCTATCCTGGCCATATGAAATTTTATAATGGTTTATTTGCTTGGTAGTAGAGCCAGAGACCCTGTGAAGCCTTAGGAGAACTTGCAATAAATAAAAAGACCTAAGAACTTCTGGGTTAGAGACATAAAATTAGGAAAATAAGATTAAAAGTTGAAAACTATTTTTTGGCCATAAGTGCTATTCTCAGGCTCCTGGAAAAGACTGAAATGCCACATTTAAGCATTTACCACTAGATTGGTCAACAAGTGTGAGTGTATTAAAGGAAATAGTGATACTGAGGATGGTAACATACTGAGGATGGGTAGTTTTCCTTCTATCCCAATTTTCTATAATCATGATAATTTTTGTTGCCTCTCTGTTTAGATAAACCCTATGTTAGCACACATTCAAGGTTTAGGTCCTCAGATAGAGCCAAATCTGTGGTTTAAGATGGTAAGACCCTATAAAAGAAGCCTATGTATTCTGTGCACTTCTAGTGAGTAAATCTAGGGAACTTGATGGCAATATTGGAGGTAAGGAGAGTGTGGAAGGAAAAGGAGATAGGAAAGGGCAGAGCTGAAAAGAGCAGATTCAATGTCTATTGGCAAGATGTAATATTTCAATTAATTTCAGGTTTTGGTGGAAGTGGACAATGATCATTTCTTTATTTTTACCCCCATCCAATATTCTTCTTGTTTTGCTTCTCAGTATGTAACTCAATTAAAGGGACCTAAATGGTAATGGAAAAAATTACAATAAAAATTAAATTAAAAAAAAAAACAAAGTGAAGCTTTTGTTCATCCATTTTTATCAGCAAACAGGATACCCAACTTCCTACTTTAGTGAAAAGTCAAAGAAAGCCTTTAAACAGGAATCTGAGGCAACCAAGATGGCAACACAGGGGGCTTCAGAGCACTCCCTCTCCCATGGGCTCACAAAATGTACAGCTACACATGGAGCAATTCCCTGTGAAAGAGATCCAGAAACTAGCTGAGCAACTCCTAACATTAGAGGAATGAGAAAAATACCCACATCAAACATGTAGGAAAGGCTGAGACACACCCCACCTCCAATAAAATACAGTGTCATACAGTTGGAAGGAAACTCACAACTCTCATATTTTCCCTGGGGAAAAAAATATTTGGACCCCACATCTAGCACCCCAACTATTCAGGTTATAGGAGGAGCAGGCTCCTGAAACACTCATCTCTGAAACCCAAGGGGGTTGAAGTCCATAAAACTATAGTTAGCAAAGAAGCAATTCTTAAGGATCATGAACACTCATGTGCCTCATCCCCCCTTCCCTTTTTAAATTTAATGCTTATAACAATTTCATTGAGTAGTTATTATTATACCCATTTTGATGATGAAGCAGCTGAACCTCTCTATCAAATAGAATATTTTCACCTTCCAGTAGAAGAACACATAATTTAAAGAGGCTTCAAAAATATAGATTCAGTAACTCATGTTATTGAAAAAGACCACTGGTTGGTGAGAACAGGCATGACTCAGTCAGGACTCTTGTTCCATTTCTCTGAACTTCTCTTGGCTTTGCCCTCCTTCAGATGACAGATCCATGCTCAAGTTGGTGTCATGGAGGCTACAAGAATTATGTGCCTCACACCTATATAGGGCACCATCCAATGTCTTTTCCTGTGGTCCTTTGTGAAGAGCAAGGAAACTTTACCAGAATCCCTTGACAAACTTCCTTTCATATCTCATTGACTTCAGATTTTATCACATGCCCATGTGTAAACGAATACCTGTGATTGGTTGAATGCCAATGTCTCAGGCTTGGTTTCTAAACGAATCTCTGGCAATAAGCATGGAATTAATTTTTAGACCAATTAGAGCCAGTTGTGTAAAATTGAGTTCAATACTCTTAAATGAACTTTGCAAATGAAAGACCAAAATGAGTGAAAATGTAGAAACTCTGGCTCACATTCTCATTTCTGCCCCCGTGGGTGCATCACTGAGTCAATCTAAGTTCCTTTTTCCTAGAGCTACCAGATGTGCTCTAGGTACTTTCTGGCTGTAAGCACTGTGGGCTATCCCAGTGTCTTCTCACCTAGTTCCTGCTGCGACCTTCCCAGTCAGCGCTGGGGCATCGCTGTCACTGTTTTCTTTAACACTACCCTTTCCTCAAAGTTATGGTGCAGTACTGCCCCCATGATTGCTCCAGATAAAGTAAGTCTCCTTCACTACATGATTTTAACACCAGATAAATTTTTATAAATTTTCTCATGATAGGACACAATACTTACCTCAAAATTATAAAGCATTGCATTGTAATACATTCGTTTTATTCATTGAAAAAGTGTTTATTGAGCACCTGCTATGAGCCAAGTGATGTTCCAGTTTCTGAAGAAACAGTGGTGCCCTTATGGAGCTTCTTCCCAGTAGAATATAAACCAATACATAGAGAAATATATGAATAAACAAATAAAAATCTACAATCCAGGTTGAAAAGTAGTGTGAAGAAAAATAAAGCTGGATAAGGGGTCAAAAGAATATGTGGAAATACTGGGTGTTCCGGGAAGTCTTTGCAAGGTAACATGAGGGTGAAGACTTGAATGGGTGGTGGAATAAGCTGTTGTCTATATAGGGGAAGAGTTCCAGCTAGAAGTACAAGAAAGCACACAGGCTGAGAGACAGGAATGGACATGGCAGATTTGAAGAGATAAAAGGAGGCTAGCGGGGTAGGAGTGATGTGAATAAAGGGCATTGTGGTAAAGACTTTGGATTTTGTTCTAAATGTGCTGGGTAGTTGTTGTTGCTGCGGCAGTGATATTTATTAAGCTTTTATGGTATTCCAAGCAACTGTGCTAAGTGCTTTACTTATGTTATCTTCCTAGCCACTTTGTGAACCCTTACAGCTCTAGTTGTCTTAGAATAGATGCATCTGGTTTTGAAACCCATTGCTACCACTTTCTAGCCCTGTGACTTTGGCAAGTTGCTATAACTCTCTATCTCAGTTTCCTTATTTGTAAATGGAGGTAAAACATCTATCTCATAGGGTTATGGATATGATTAAGTGCAATGGTGTGTGTTAAGTAACCAGCACAATTCCAAGCACTTAATATGCTGCAGTTAGTTTTAGTTCCCTTCCTTTTTCCCTTTGTTGTCCTCCCCTAAGGTCAGTGACTGGGTCTTAACTCATTTTTATAATCATTTATTATCTAGCTCAGGGCCTTGAATGTAGGAGTTACCTGTAAAGTTCATTTGAGTGAGTGAATGAATTTTCTTGCTGTGTAATTGTAAACAGGGTCAGCTATTGCTAGAAGACAAGGTAATGCTGCCTGATGTTGGCACCAAGGCTGTGGGACTAGGATAGGGAGAGAAGGCCCTCTAGGAGGTAGGAATGTCTCCAAACAAGACATGGATGCAGGAAAGGGCAAGAATGCTCCAGAAACAGTGACCCCTGAGTTATGAGAAACAGGCAGTCAGGTGAAAATCTGGGGAAAGGACTATAGGCAGCAAGACCCTGTGATGGGAATAAGCTTGAAGTGTTTAAGAGCCAGAATAATCAAGTGTTGCTGGAGGACAGGGCAACAAGAAGAGAGTTGAAGGGGATAGACTTGGAGAGGCAACACAGGTTGAATTAAGCAGGGACTTAAAGACTTTGGCTTTTATTCTAATCAATAATATAATTCCAATCATAATGCTTGCAGGGTTTATGTTGGGAAGTGACATGATCAGATTTATGCAAGAAAAAGATCACTCTGGAGGCTGTGTAGAGAATGGATTGTGGGGAGTAAGAGTGGCAACATGGAGACCAGTCCAGAGGCAGTTACAATAACACAGTTGTATTGACCAGGGTTCCCCATGGAAACAGAACCAATAAGATGGAGATTATATATATGTATATGTATATGTATATGTATATGTATATGTATATGTATATGTATGTGTGTGTGTAGTTTGTCCAGAAAAACTCCAGCCATTGTTAATATAATGAGAACGTTATTTCATGTGAAATCAATTTAATCTGGCAACCAAGGAGAGTGGACTGGAATGCACATGTGTGAACAATGATGACTTCACTATTGTAGTCAGTGGGGGCAGTCAACGCCATTGAGTAGGTATGTGTACTGTGTGGCCATCTCATTCAAAATGACTGAGCAAGTAGAACAACTAATCTGCATCAAATTTTGCATTGAGCTTGAACATTGTTCCATGGGAACTATTTGAATGATTCAGAAGGCTGCTGCCATGGGCAACTGGTGATCGGCAGCATCATCACAACAATGTGCCTGCTCATGCATCATGTATCCGGCAGAGTTTTTTGGTGAAATATCAATTTCACCCAGGTGACTCAGCCTCACTACAGCCCAGATTTGGCTCCCCGTGACTCCTTTTAGCTTTTCCCAAAACTAAAATCACCTTTGAAATGGAAGAGATTCCACACCATTGGTCAGATTCAGGAAAATATGACAGGGCAGCTGATGGTGACTGAGAGAACTGTGTGAGGCCCCAAGGTGCCTACTTTGAAGGAGACTGAGGCATCATCATCCTATGTACAATGTTTCTTGTATCTTGTAACTTCTTCAATAAATGTCTCTGTTTTTCATATTACATGGCTGGATGCCTTCTGGGCAGACCTCAGATATGGTGGTGTAATTCAAAGGCCTGAGATCTGGGTGGTCAATGGATCTACTGGGAAACGTAGATCCTAGTTTGTGTTTGAAGGATTGAGAACCATGAGCACTGGGGGCAGAAGAAGATCAATATCTCAGCCCTGGCCCTTAGCAGATTGGGTGATGTTTACCCTCACTGAAGGCTATGCCTTTACTCAGTCCACCTATTCAAAGACTTACACTTCCAGAAATACTGTCACAGACACACTCAGCAATAACGTTCAATTATATCACTGGGCATCCTCTGACCAACTTAAGTAGACACATAAATTTAACCATCACACCAACTGAGAGATAGTGGTATCTCAGACTAGAGTTACAGCAGTGGTATGGTGAGAGGGCATCAGATATGAGCTATATTTCAGAGGTAGAGCCAACAAGATTTGCTGATGAATTTTATGTTCACTTAGGTTTAGTTTGGATTCCACAGTATCCAAAAGAATAGGATAGATGTTTGCTTTTCTCTTAAGTCAAAATCTGTGATCTAGGGCTAGTGAGGTACATTGTGCGAGTTATCAGTTTTGCCTCTCTTCTTTCTGATTTTTCCCTTTTAGAATGAGAATGTATATCCTATGCCTGTTATGTGTTTTGGAAGCACATAACTTGTCTGGTTTCATAGGAACATAGTTGCAGAAGAATTTTTCCTTAGAATGAGTCATACCTCAAGTCTCACCTATAGTGGATTTAGATGAGTTATAGGTAAGACCTTGGACTTAGAGTTGATGTTGAAATGAGTTAAGACTTTTAGTACTGTTGGGACAGAAACAATATATTTTGAATGACAGAAGAACAGGAATTTGGGAGGGTTCAGAGTATGGAGTGTTACAGACTGAATTGTGTTCTCCCCAAATTATATGTTGAAGCCTTAATTTCCAATATGACAGTATTTGGAGACTGGACCTTTAAAGAGGCAATTATGGTTAATGAGGTCATAAGAATATCCATGTTCTTTTAAGAAGTGGGAGAGACACCATGAGATGTGAATGCACACACAGGTCACATGATGACAGCTCAAAAAGGTGGCTGTCTGCACGCCAAAGAGAGAGGCCTCAGGAGAGAGCAAATCTGCCTTGATCTTGGAATTCCAGCCTCCAGAACTGTGAGAAAATAAACGCCTGTTGTTTAAGCCTCCCAGTCTCTGGTATTTTGTTAAGACAGACTAGCAAACTAATGACAGATTTTGCCTCAGATCTCCAAATTCATCCTTTATTGCCTTGTTTGAGGCACTGGAGCTGGACCATGTAAATGTTTTTCCTTTGCCAGTGGTGTGCTGTTAGCTTGGTCAGTAGTTGGTGTTGGAAGGATATTACAGGAAGAAAGAACTCCTTTTCTTGGCTATGGTGTTCTTTCTCTCCCTTTTGCTCCTACACGGTGACTGCCAGTGGCGTACATATAGGAGACCCCATGGTCCTCACTGTCTAGTGTTGGCCCACAGCTTTCTGCTCTCCACCTTTAGTTCCACTGGCAATGAATCAGCTCTAAGGTAACTGATCTAAGGTAATCCAGAAAACTTTGTCACCTCTGGTGGGCTGCAGTGTCATCCTTTTCAACAAGTTCTAAGTACCCTCCCCTTCAAATTTGTTTCTTTCTTCTCTGCTTTTGTTCAACCCTCAGGCTATCCTCTAAAGTTTAGAATTTTATTTTATCCCCTTTTAGTACCCAATCCCCTATAAATAGTTAGTAATTCTTTATATTAAGCTTTGCCTGTTAAAATTGTATCTCAGACTGGGTTCTGAATGATACACATACGAACGATTCACTCATAGGGCTTCATAGAGTGTGACCCTCAATCTTTTGATCCAAGGCAGCATCTGCATTTAAAGCATCAAGACAGGCATAAGCTGAATATGAGAAAAGAGTATTCTTGAAGGTTTGAGGTTGGAGGAGAAGTTACTTAATAGTCTCCTCAAAGAGAAGGAACTGGATTTATAGGGAAATGTGGTATCCATTTAAGAGCTGTCATAAATTTAAAGTAAAAGACAAGCAGAAGAATTGTTTGATTGTCTTCGTCCAGTTCTGATGTGCAGGCATGAAGTGGGAAGACATTTGGGTTTAATTAGGGTTGGAGTTTTGCCAGGTGAATTCAATAGTGGGAGAGAGATAAGGAACCAAAAGTGTTTGTAGGAGAGGGGCCAGAGTGCTGGACCACGTGCTCTATGCTGGGGAAGGAGAGAACTGATAGACTGGCTCTTTGTATGACATGTGTGTACAAGTGTACTGGGTATTAAAGGGCCTTGCAAGTTTGAAGTATAGCTGGAGTGGGGAAATTTGAGTGAGTGAATCAGGAGGTGTGGAGATGTTGGCCAATAATGAGCAGGATGTTTGAATTAGAGAATTTGGAAATGGTGTGGTTAATGGTGAAGATAGACTTGAGGCTGTGCCTGTGACTGAAAACAGCAGAAGGAAAGTGGATAAAGTGACCAAACACCCAGGAGGCTAGAGTTCTGTTCCATTCTTCTCCCACAAGGCATCAAACTCTGTGTCCCACTGGTCCTTGGTAATTGTTGACTAAATGTTGGGTATGATGGTGGGTACAGAGGGGAGCAGGAAACAAGAATGAGATTTAGGAATGTGTGTGGAGGATGGAAAAAGGGGAAGAAAGAGAGGTAAGAGCAGTTTCTAAATGATCTCCCATCCCCTTGGTCTCCCTAGAAATACTGCCATTTGTGGGAGTTTAATACTGTTATCCCTTGGTATCCATGGGAGATTGGTTCGAGGACCCCTGCAGATACCAAAATCCATGGATGATCAAGTTTATTATATAAAATGACATAGTATTTTCATATAACCTACACATATTCTCCCATATACTTTAAATCATCTCTAGATTACTTATAGCACCTAATGCCATTTAAATGCTATTAAATAGTTGTTCTACTGTATTGTTTAGGGAGCAATGACAAGAAAACAAAGTCTGTACATGTTCAGTACAGATGTACAACTATTGCAGGCCTAGTTACATAGTACATGTCAGCAACAATGTAACTTTTTCTTCTGAATAGTTTTGATCCATGGTTGCTTGAATCTGCGAATTCAGAGCCTGTGGATATAGAGGGCCGAATATATACTCTAATGGACAAACCTGAGGTCCACGAGAAAACATATTTCAATCAATTCAATTTGATCAATATTCGTTGAGCACTACTGTGTTTAGAATGGCAGGCTATGTACTCAGAGTACCCAGGAAAGCTCATAATCTAGTTAGAGACAGGATATTCTTCATGCTTAAATATGTCACGTGGCTTCTGCTAAGTGCCAAACAGTAATAAATAGCTTTGCCTACTTTCTTCAGTGACATGAATTCCTTGAGAAGTTTGTATGAAATCGTAAGGTCTCAGGAAGACGTACTTTAATGTAATGTACAATTGAGACTGAGGGGACCACAAATCAGAAACTTGCAAACTGTGAATTGGATTGTTCGGTAATTATCCATCCTCTCCCCAGTTCAAAAATGCTCTGGATTTATATTCCCTAGAGAGAACAATTACTAACTTAATCTTTCCCATCATGTATAACAAATCTTATGCATTCCTCAAAGATTTATGCCACATGTTTTAATTTCCTAAAACTTTCCCAAAACCTTCCCATAATCCTGCTGTATTGCTCAGGGTTTTCCAGAGACACGGAACCAACGGGACATGCACACGCACAAATTTATTTTAAGGAATTGGCTCTTGAGAATGTGGTGGCTGGTTAGTCTGAAAGCCATGGAACAGACTGGTAGGCTGCAAATCCTGGCAAGAATCGATGGTCCATCTAGAGTACAAATTCTGCAGGGCAGTAGGCTGGAAACTCAGTCAGTGTTTCTATGTTGCAGTCTTGAGAATTTCTCATACTTTGGGAAACCTCAGTGTTTCTCTAACGGCCTACATCTGATTGGATGAGGCCCACCCACATGATGGAGGATAATCTGCTTTATTCAAAGTTTACTGATTTAAATGTTAATTTCATTTTTAAAAAATAGCTCACAGCAATGTCCAGACTGGTGTTTGACCAAACAACTGGTTACCATAGTCCAGCTAAGTTAACATGTAAATTTACCATCACACATATCTAGAATTTACAGGAGTCTAAATTCATCTATTTTCTCTGTGAAATGCTCACATTCTGCCTAGGGTATAATTTTTGTGTCTTATCTGAAATATTTGACTTTAGTCTCCTTGCTGATAGGTTCTATTTTTTATTTATTTTTATTTTATTATTATTTAAAAAAATCTCTACCTGAGGATATTTATTGATTTCAGAGAGAAATGAAGGGAGAGAAAAAGAGAGAGAGCTACATCGATGTGAGAGAGAAGCATTGGTTGGTGCCTCCCATACACAGGACCAGGAATTGAACCCACAACCACTTGTGCACAGGATGAAGCTCCAACCAACTGAGCCACCTGGTCAGGGCTGGTAGTTCTATTTTTAATTCATCTTTCTATCGGCTTCCAAAACTTAGCATGATACTGTGTGTTATCAGGTCCTGTGCTAAACGCTTCTGGTGCATTAACTCAGTTAATCTTCAGAACAATGCCACCAGGTTGCTACATTACTGTTATCATTTCACAGGTAGCAAAGAGGCTCAGAGAGGGCAAGTCATGGGCATATGCACACAGAGTTGGAAATGGCCATGTGGGATCGGAGCCCAGGCTGGTCTGTTGCTTCCCACAGAGTACCTGCCATTTTTCCTGAGATCCTGCCTGCCATGAAGGCCCTCCCTCCACCTGGCGCAATTTTTGCTCTCCTGGAGCCAGTTTCTACCCCACTGCCTCTAAGAAGACTTTTCTAATGTGTTCTCCCTCAGAAAGAAGGGCTGACCAAGGCCAGTCAGGACAGCAATGCTGGTCATGCCCTGGATTGAGGGGGAGTGGGATGGAAATCCAGACCCTGCTCTCTGGCAATGTGTGAGTCCTATGACCTGGGGCCTCATGAGGAAGAGAAACCTTATTGTAATACTCATGTCCAGAAGGGTTGTCCTTCACACAAAGGCACCTGCAGGGTTATCTGGGCCGTGGAATTGACCATTTCTTCCTTCAGGCCTTCACTAGCACAACTACTCAGGAGTATTCACCTTCTGCCTATCTCTACCAGGATATTGACCCCCTGGGCGGGATCCACCGTTTAGATATTGTTGTACATCCTCTTCAAGTAGAGGCACTGGCCCACCTCTGCTTAACAATTGTTGAGCAAATGGATAGAAGGAAGAATGAAGGAAGGGAGGAGTCTAGATGTATTTCTTAAAGTTGACAAGTTTATTTCATTCTTTTCTTGATTTTTACATGTACGTTTATTGACTACCTACTATGCACCAGTCACAGTGTAGACAATGAGGCTACAAAAATAGGTAAGTTGTTCTGATTTTGGCCCATAGGAGAAACTAATTTATTCTTTCCTACCACTTTTGACAGAGAGGAAAAACATCAGTGTTACAGCAAGCTGGTTCCTAATGTAAACTATTTTTCCTGGGGTTTCATCCTTCCAGGCTCCTAATTACTTTACATGTTCAAAACAGAAGTCGTTTTATGGTTACCAGATGAAGAAATTTATAAACACTGACATTCCTGGGGTGTGGAAAATGGAGACCTCAGAACCCCTCCTCACTGCATGTTGCCCATCTGCTTGTTTTCCTGCTGCACCCCGCCCTCCCTTTTGCAAAAGCCTCTTCATTCCACTCTACCAGAACAGAGCCAGGCCCATCTCCCAGGCTGTCTCCCAGGCTCCTTTACTTGTGCAGTAATCTCCCTAGCCCTGCCCCAATTGGGGGGCGGAGGGGGGGAGGGCTAATTGTGTCCCGGGCCCTTATCAACAGGAGCCTCATGGCTTATCTATGGAAAGAAAGTGAATTGGCTCACCCATGCAGTTCCTAAGTGGCTTGGTGATTGGGACTTCTCTAACAACAGATGAGATAATGTAGTTTCCTGGGCTCTGTGGAATTCTGAATTCTCCAGCTATTCACTCTATGCAAAGTACTCTTTAGATACTTAAAGGCATAATACATTTTATGTTGCTGTTTTCTTGGGCCATACCTTGTGCCTAATCTATTGAGCATGTGTAGTTGAAGAGACATCTACAGCTCCCATCTTCAGGGCTGTTAAGATAGAGAGAAACCTGTAAACTGAGGAAACAGTGGTGCCAAATGAATGTCAGGCTCATATAAATGCTCAGCAATGCTAAGAGGAGCCTGCTATTTCTGTTAGCTAAGTAAAAATTCTCTCATATGGGCCAGATGGGTTTATATTATTAAAGAGATCTACTCCTTGTATCCTAGCATATGCTAATGGCAGGAGGATGCATAATCACTGAGGGTCTCTGAAATGTAAGCTCCTCATCATTTACATATAGTCCTATCTGACAATATCCAGAGCGTCATTGCAGTAACTGCACAAGTTATGTGTATAGCAGTGACTGTCACAGGCCTGACACAGGAAGGACACCCAATAGCTGACTGTTGGAGCATTTGAATGTGAACATGTGCCCTCACTGCATGAGGAGCATGATGGAGTTGCCCATCCCTCAACTAAGTCAGGCCTTGGTGGTGTATTTGCCCAAGGCTAACTAGGAACACAGAACCCAATCTGAATATTTAAAACAGGTGAAGTTTGCACAGGTGATGGAAGAGCTGAGAGACCAAGAGGTGGGCTGAAGTAACAGATTAGCATGGCAAGAGGCTATTACCATGGTGGGCTGCAGGGACAGAGGGAGGACATGGCTTTCCCTGAGTTTGGGGGTCACGCTGAAAGAGCTGGGGCCATGGCAAGCCAGGGGGGGCCAGGGATTGGAGTCACAGAGGAGACACAGCTACGATCAAAAATGCCACCTGAAGAGCAGCCTGGAAGAAATACCCTGGCTTCTTTTTTCTTTTCTTCCATACTTCCCTTTCCACAACTGCCAAATCCAACCAGAAGCTTAGTGGACCTAGGAGTGTGAGCCACGCAACCTTTGGGGAGAGCCCCACCCTACTGCACAAAGAGCAGGGAAAGGGAGAGACAGGAGCAGAGAGTAAACAGGCCCAGACCCCTGGTGGCACTGTGGGCTTTGGAGACTCAGTGGTAGAGGAACCAAATGAAATGGTCTGGCTTGGGAGTCTTTATCTGGGGTGACAGTTTTTTTCCAGTCTATTTGCTTCCATCTTGTCCTTGTCCCCAACCTTCCCCATGCCTCTGTTTTCCAAATGTCTCTGAGGTTTTCTGCTCAAGCTTAATTATTCTCCTATCCACAGATGGAAAAGGAGGAGAGCCAGCAGATTCATGCATCAGACTGTCACTCCACTGCTGTCGTGACTGCTGTTTAAATGCCTGTCCAAAGGCAGTGCCTGGGCTGGCCAAGCCCAGAGGGAAGTCAGGGTAACGTCACCACTCCTGTCACGTATGCACTTTTCCCCAGAACTGGATGGAAATAGCTCGAATGCTCTCTTGGGGCACCCCAGTTCACTGGTCCTGAACCTGAACACAGGGCGTGAGAGCCAGTTCTTAAGCTCTGGCCTCATACTCCCACTCAACCCAGGGAAAGTAGAGAACGGAACATTGTTTAGGATCTTTTGGTAGCTCATTTCTCGAATGTCCTTTTTTCATTGTCTGCTGCACTAAGCTTCATGTTTACAAACTACCTCCTTACATTCTGTTATTAAAACTGACTCAGAGCCACCCACAATGGTCTATCACCCCAAATTCGGAAAAAGTTTTATGCATCAGGGAAAAAAATAACAATTAAAGCAGTTTATTTTCCCAACTACAGTGTACCCTTGTTGATGGAATTGAATTCAATCATTAAAATATTTATACTGACATAGGAATATGTTTTAAACCAAGGTGCAAATTTATGTCAAAAAAGGGAACAACAAATGAGCCAACAGCATAGAAACATATCTAGAAGAGAATGCACTAAAATGTCTTTTGGGGGATGGTACTATGATTGAGTTTAGTGCAAAGAAACTAAGGTTAGCCCAGAAATTCCTGTGTCGCCACTTATCATTATATCCTCCTTTGTTTTCTTTCCCCCATGGAGAAGGTCCCCAGTGTGTTTCCAAGAGGACTCAATTAGTCCACTGACATTGGACGAGACCACAAATTGACTCTGTTCAGGGTTCTTACCTGGCTACCTGTTACCTCAGACGAAGATGGGTGTGAAGGAGGCTCTCACCTCCAGGGGCTGAAGCCACAGGGAGCAGTAAGAGAGCACTGACATCCAGTCAAGCAGGGCTTTGGACACCACAGTTGGGATTTGGAAGAAACTGGAAGGAAATAATGAGCAACTACAGATTTGAAACTAAAATGGCAAGTTTAGATTACCTTCTGTACCATGCATTTTGTTGAGGTTCCAATTCTGCAGTTCTTTTCCAGAATGTTGCATTTTAGGCAGTAATTTTTCCTAAGTGATGAATGTTTGTTTCCTCTAAAAGACCTCGGATGGGCAGCAAGAGATTCTAGAGGCCTCAGGGAGGGGAGGCTGAAAGGGTAGGAAGGTCTTATAAGGGAATAAAGAGTGTGAGATAACTGTGGCTTGCCTTTCCACATTTATGCCCTACACAAAGAGAGCTCTGCTTAGACCTGATTGTGTTGTCATTCTGGGGGAAATGGAACTGCTCCTTCCCAAAGGCTGTAAGCTGCATCTGGACAAGGAGTCCCTTGAATCTCAGTCTCATGCAATATTCTACAAGGAAAATTCACCCTCATTAGAATTTCCAACTAGGCAACTCATCACCCATTTGTTCAACATATTCAAAAAGTGCTTTGCAAAGGGATAAGTGCGTGTGTTGGGGGGGGAGGGGGGGATGTGTGTGTGTATCATGTGACCAACAAATAGCCCAATTTCCTCCCTCCCCCACTCTGATTGGGCTGGACTCGAGTGGTCATTAATGCTTACATCAACCTCAGCACCTCTCCAGAGTGCCAACACTGCTTGCAAATCTAAGTTGTTCCTTTGAAGGGATAGTTAAACATGAGAGATTGAAATCCAAACTTTAAAACAAAATGGTTTTTATTTTGATAAAAAATATATCCACTGCAAACTATTTAAACCCATTGCACGGTTCATAGTAACTGATCACTTGCTCCCTGAATTTTAGGACTTACTGGTTAGATGAAGTAGGTGGTGAGTTCCCCAGAACCACTATGCAAAATTACTGCAAACTTAGTGGCTTAAAACAACAGTGCATTCTCTCACAGCCTTGGAGGCCAGAAATTTGAAATCAGGGTATAGATAGGGTTATGGTACCTCTGATGGCTCTAGCGGTATTCTTCTTGCCTTTTCCAGCTTCTAGCGGTTTCAGATATTCCTTGGTTTGTGGTTGCATTTCTTTAACCGCTTCACATGACCTTCTGCTCTGTGTGGATCTGTCAAAAGTCTGTTAAAAAAACTGGTGCAAATTCTCCTTACTTCACTTTGTCATCTAGGAACAAACTTTGAGATCTCCTTCAAAATTAAAGCTGATTCTCATCTTTTGATGACTCTTATAAGGATACCTGTAATTTCATTCAGGTCCACATCAATAATCCAGTATAGAGTCTTCCCCTGAAGATCCTTACCTCTGTCATAACTTTTGTCATGTAAGGTAATACATAGATTCTAGGATTAAGATATGGATATATCTTTCAGCCTACTGCACTAGGTAATTTTTTTCTCTGTTTGGTCTTATTATAGAAAGGGACCTACTGCACAAAGAGTCGGTTACCTTCTAAATTCCATGATTTTTCAAGTTTTGCTTCCATGCTTTCCCTTTGCTAATGACCCAAATAGAAATATGACTCACATTGACTTCTTCTTTGGTGATTAATCTTGCTTTATGAAAATAAGCTACTCTCTCTGATGCCCTAGCAACTTAATGGTGGTTCAGATCTTGTTAAAAATTGCAGATTTGCATTTATAAGAACATACCTGCTAGGCTCTTATCTCTAAAAACTTGTCTCTAAAAGTTTGAGTAAATAGTTCTGTGACTAGTACCTTAGTTTAATTAGCAAGAAAATGGCCCTGATTCTCCATAATTCACTTTGTCATCCAGGAACAAATTGTCCTTCAGAATTAGAGCTTATTTTCATCTTTTGATGACTTCTTTGGGTCCCTGAGAGTTTGAGAGTAGTTGTCTGTTCACGGCATACATGAAACATGCAGCCATTTTTGTTTTTCTCAGGGTCATCAGGAGAAACAAATTGGAAAATGTTTTGAATCACTTCTCTGCTCTGTCAGAATTATCTTCTTTTTAAAGTAATTGACCATCTTCCTACCCACTCTAAACAAGTGACTTCATTTGTCATCTGGTGAAATCTGATCAAAATAAGATTTCATCTCTTTGTGTCAACAGGTCAAGTTGTAAAAAGAAAGGGTTTCTAATGGGTACTTTTCAGTGAAGTAACTGCCAATAGAGTGCTTAGAAATCCCAGCCTGTTCTAGAAATAAAGGAAAGTCTTGAAGAGATTTCTCCTCTTCCTGAGGTTCACATATTCAGAAGTAAGAAAACAAGAGTCTTTCTTCTTCTTTTTTTCTAACATGCTTGGAATGAGTCTTGTTCTTGTCCTTGAAAACCTGACAGGCACGAGTTAGCTCTGAGAGTGAAGGGTTGAATTTTCTTCACACTTCTTGGTTAATCAAATATTAGAAGCAAAGTCCCAGGTCTGGGAAGAAACTGTTCTCAGAGCAGCAGCCTTGCCCTTGGCGCCTTCCCCACAGCTGTGCAGGGAAGAAGCACAGACTGCCACCTGCCCTCACCAGCGGTTCTGTGTGTGAAGACCAGTCAGATCACTGCACTCTCCTGGCCATGGTCATTGCCAGAGAGCTAAGGGACATTCATACAATGGTTCCAGGACCCTTTTTCCTCTTCATCTTCACAGCAACCCAGAGCTTTCAAGAGAGACATAATTTTCATTTCCCTCCAATTTTAAGATTTTTGTCACTTTTGAGAGCTACAGGTGGGATGAGGAAGGATTCACAGTTTCAACTTTTGGCACCAGGCCAGGGGCAGGGCTGAGAAGGGCTAGGGCAGGGCACTAGAATCAGTGGTGTCCAAGGTTGAAGGAGACTTAGGGTAAAGGTGTGTCCAGAGCCAGGATGTATTGGCCTCTGGGCCAGCAGAAGACACTAATAGAGTTGGGTAGGATAGGCAGGCATCGTGGATTGTTAGCAGCTTTTCAGGGTTCTAGGCCTGGTGTGACTTTCACTAACTATGCAGAGATTAAGGTGCTCAATAGGCCTAAGTGTCCATTTGTTCATGTGTTTTGTGATGATTTTTAAGGTCTGTGACAGTTTCAGCAAATTGTATAAACAGCAAAACAAACAAAGCCTTCCTTGTTTATTTTCAAGAAAGCATTTGTTATTTTTCTATCCAAGACAACTAAATTCCTTAACTTTGCATGCTCCTCTCAGGTCCTAAAATAGTGGGTTTTATTTTGGAAGATCAACAAATAATTCAATTTGACTGGAGCGTGGGAAGGGAACAAGAAAGCCACTAACAGGAACTGTGACCTGAAAGGCATTCACGTGAAGGATTGACTCATGGACTTGAGCATGAGAAGCCACTGTCCTGGATACCAGGGTTAGAAGGACAACCCCCCTGCCCCATACACATACATTGTTGTCTATAGTGTGTTCAGGACACTTGAGCATTCCCCAGCCAAATGTCCCCAAAGGCTGTGTGACATCCTCCCCAGATATGTAGGAGCATACCATTTGTGTAGCTCTATGACCTAGGTGTGACCAAGGACAGTTGTTTGGAGGAGTTGGGGATGTGGACATGAAGGTTGGAGTGCCCACAGGACACAGGAGTCTAGGGTGGGGCTCCTGATAATAGTGAGGGAGTTAAGGGTGGTACAGGAATAAAGGCAGCTACAGATTTCTGAGGTAGCCAAATTGAGCCAGAGCCCCAAGGAGTCTGAGCAGTCTATACAAACATATAATCTCCCTGAGGTGGCAGCATTTAGGTAGACACCTGAAAGAAGTAAGGGAGTGAGGAGACGGGGCATTCCAACACAGGTGTCTGGATAGCAACAGGAAAGTCCTGGTCATTGCAGAGGCCCAAGTAGGGCAATGACATCATTTGGTTCACCTCATAAAAGCTTGACTGTAAAAAGAACATCAAGGGTGGAAACAGGAAGACAATTAGGTAGCATGTTACTACAACATTTTTTCTTACTTCTTCTAATTTATCTTTTAAAATTCTTTTATTTTTTAAAATTGTGGTAGAATACACATAATCTAAACTCTAACATTTTAACCATTTTAAGTGTACAGCTCAGTGGCAGTAAGTACATTCACATTTTTGTACCGCCATCACTACCTCCAGCACTACTTTTCCATCTTATAAGACTGAAACTCTGTACCCATTAAACAGTAATTCCTGATTTTCCCCACCCTTCAGCCCCTGGTAACCACCTTTCTCCTTCCTATCTCTATAAATTTGACTACTCTATATACTTCATAAAAGGGCAATCACAAAGTATTTTTCTTTTTGTGATTGACTTATTTCTGTTAAAATGACCTCAGGGATCATCTATGTTGCAGTATATGTCAGAATTTCCTCCCTTTTTATGATAAATAATATTCCATGATATATATATACTCCACATTTTGTTTATCCATTTATCCATCAATGGACACATGGATTACTTCCAAATTTTGGCTATTGTAAATAATGCTACTATAAATATAGGTGTACAAATATCTCTTCAAGATCTTGCTTTCAATTCTGGAGTACATATTCAGAAGTGGAACTGCTGAATCATGTAGTAATCCTATTTTTAATTTTTTGAGAAACCGCCATACTGTTTTGCACAGTGGCTGTAACATTTTACATTCCTGACAGCAGTGCACAAGTCTCCACATCTTTAACAACACTTGTTACTTATCGTCTGTTGTTTTTTGTTTTTGTTGTTGTAATAACCATCACAATAACTGTGAAGTGGCATCTCATTGTGGCATTAATTGGTACTTCCCTAATGATTAATGATGTTAAACGTCTTCTTATGTACTTATTGGCTGTTTGTATACTTCCTTTAGAGGAATGTCTATTCACATCCTTTGCTCATTTTTACATTGGGTTGTTTGTTTTTGCTTTTGAGTTATAGGAGCTTTGTCTTCTGGATATTAATCCCTTATTAGAAATGTGATTTACAAATATTTTCTCCCATTCTGTGGATTGCCTTTTTACTCCGTAGTGTCTTTTGATGCACAAAGGTTTTTAATTTTGATGAAGTACAAGTTGTCTATTTTTTTTTGTTTGTTTAGAATCTGTGCCTTTGGTGTCATATCTAAGAAATCATTTCTAAATTCACAAAGCTTTCTCTCCATTTTCTTCTAAACAGTTTTAGCTCATTATAGTTTAGGTTCTTATGATTAGGTCTTTGATCTATTTTGAGTTCATTTTTGTATATGGTATTAGGTAAGAGTTCAAATTTATTCTTTTGCATGTGGATATACAGTTTTCCCAGAACCATTTGTTGAAAACACTATCTTTTCCCATAAATATCCTTAGCACCCTTGTCAAAAATCATTTCACCATATATGTAAAGGTTTATTTCTGGACTGTCCATTCTACTATATATGTATCTTCATGACAAGACTACACTGTTTTGGTTACTGTAGTTTTATCCTAAGTTTTGCAATCAGGAAATATCAGTCCTTCAACTTTTTTCTCCTTTTTCATGATTATTTTGACTATTCAGGATCCCTTTAGATTTCATATGAATTTTACGGTGTATTTTTCTATTTATGAAAAATAATCATTGGCATTTTAATGGGGATTATGCTGAATTTGCATATTGGTTTAGGTAGTATTGCTATATTAATAATGTTGTCTTCCAATCCATGAACATGAGATGTATTTTCATTTATTTATGTCTTCTTTAATTTCAGCAATGTTGTGTAGTTGCCAGTGTACAGGTCTTTCACCTATTTAGTTAATTCCTAAGTATTTTATTCTTTTTTGTTTGTTTTTTTATTTTTTAAGTGTATTTTATTGATTATGCAATTATAGTTGTCCCAATTTTTCCCCCTTCGTCCCCCTCTGCCTGGTTCTCCCCTTCCCTCTAGCAATCTGCCCCCCTTATTTCATGTCTGTGGGTTATGCATGTCAGTTCTTTGGTTTCTCCATTTCCTGTACTATTCTTAACCTTCCCCTGTCTATTCTGTACCTACCAATCATGCTTCTTAATCCCTGCACTTTTTCTCCCTCCCAGCTGATAATCCTCCAAATGATCTCCATAAATAATGATTCTGTTCTTGTTCTGGTTGTTTGCTTAGGTTTTGGTTTTTTTGCTTGTTTGTTTTTGTTTTTTTTAAGATTCAGTTGTTGATAGTTGTGAGTTTGTTGTCATTTTAGCGCTCATAGTTTTGATCTTCTTCTTTTTCCTAAATAAGTCCTTTAACGTTTCATATAATAAGAGCTTAGTGATGATGAACTCCTTTAGCTTTATCTTGTCTGGGAAACACTTTATCTACCCTTTCATTCTAAGTGATAGCTTTGCTAGAGTAATCTTAGTTTTAGGTCCTTGCTTTTCATCACTTTGAATGGTTCTTACCAGTCCCTTCCTGCTGGCAAAGTTTCCTTTGAGAAATCAGCTGACAGACTCATGGGAACTCCCTTGTAGGTAACTATCTGCCTTTCTCTCGTTGCTTTTAAGATTCTCTTTTTATCTTTAATCTTTGACATTTTATTTATGATGTGTCTTGGTGTTGACCTCTTTGGGTCCAATTTGTTTGGGACTCTGTGCTTCCTGGACTTGTATGTCTATTTCCTTTGCCAAGTTAGGGAAGTTTTCTTTCATTATTTTTTCAAATAATTTCTCAGTTTCTTGCTCTTCCTCTTCCCCTGTTGGCATCCCTATGATTTGGATTTTGGCCCTTTTGGAGATATCCCAGAGTCTTCTTAAACTCTCTGTATTTTTTTTTTGGAAGTCTCGTTTCTTCATTTTGTTCTGATTGAAAGTTTATTTTTTCCTTATGTTCCAAATCATCGATTTGTATCACAGCTTCCTGCCTTTCACTGTTGGTTTCTTATAGATTTTTCTTTATTTCTCTTAGTAGAGCCTTCATTTCTTCCCTTATGCTTTTGCCATATTCAATGAGGTTTTGGAGCTTTCTCTGTGTCTAATAGGTTGTTTTGAACTCTGCGTCTGATAGGTTGGCTATCTCCACATGGCTTAGTGTTTTTTCTGGGGTTCTATTCTGTTCCTTCATTTGGGCCATATTTTTTTGTCTCCTGGTTTTTGCAGCCTCCCTGCGTATGTGTACTAGGTAGAGTTCCTTCGATTCTGTTTTAGCAAACCTGTTAAGTTGTATGGGGCGGAGCCTTGGGTATTTGCCAGGGTGGGGCAACTGTGGCTCCCTGTGTAGGGGAGGGGTCAAAGAAGGGATAATACCGCTGCTGGCTGACTCCTGAGGTCTTACCTGGTCTTCTCCCTGTTTCCAGTCACTTCACCCACTTCCTGTGTGCTACTGGCACCCCTTCAACTGCTGTCCTGGTTGTGGTTCCCAGGGTGCGTGGGTTTGTGTACCTTCCAGGCTCTCTGGCAATGTATTTGGCAGCCCTAACTCCCACTGGGTTTATAGCCAGAAGTTATGAGGCTTTATTTTTCCTGGCACTGAAGACCCGCCTTGCATGGTCTACCCTGGGCTCACTTGCTCACAAGGTTTCCCCCTGATTTTTATCCACCAATGTGAATGTGGGGCTGCCTGTTTTGCTGGTGGTCATAGCCTTGCCACCTCTCCACCCTCCACCTCTTGCTGCTGTCACACCAAGTCCTTTCTGCCCTGACACCCTGCCTCTGCCCCTCCTACCTGTGTGGATTAATATAGCTTCTATAAATCCTTGGTTGTCAGATTTCCGTACAGTTCTGTGCATTTTTCTGGGTGATTTACTGGCAGTTTTGGGTGTTTTTCATTTTTAAGTTAGTTGTGTTCCTTCTTATGGTTGTGCACTGAGGTGAGGCGTGTCTGTCTATGCCTCCATTTGATCCGAAGACATATTTTATTCTTTTTGATGTTATTGTAATTAGAATTGTTTTCTATTAGTGTATAGAAATGCAACTTATTTTTATGCATTGATTTTGTATTCAGCAACTTTGCCAAATTCATTTATTAGTTCCAACAGGTTTGTGGGTGTAATCTTTAGGGTTTTCTATATATAAAAGTATATCATCTGCAAACAGACATATTTTTACTTCTTTCTTTCCAATTTGGGTACTTTTTTTTCTTGCCTAATGTTACTGCATTCTATCCAAGAAATGATAGGGATTTTAATAGGGATGGGGAGGTAAGAAATGGTTAAATTTGGGACATATTTCAAGGGTAGAACAAATGGAATTTGTTGGCTTGGATATTGGTTGTGGGAGAATGAGAGAGGTTATGGTGACTTCTCAGTTTATGGGCAGATTAATGGCTAAATCACTGTGATACCATTTGACTGGGTGGTAGTGATGGAGGAAGGTATGTTTTGGAGAGGAAGAGAAAACCTCTGTTTTGGACATATTAAATTTGGCCATGGGTGTGGATAATGTAGACACAGATAAGAGAATATGGTCAGAAGACAGACTTTTGTGGCAAACTCACATTTAGAAAAGGAGTGGAAGAAGAGGCATTAGAAAAGGAGGCAAAGAAGAAGCAACCCACAGGGTAGAAAAAGAACCAGGAGGATCAGAGAAACAAAGAGAAAAAGTTTCAAGAAAGAGGCATTGGTTAATTGTGTAACCACTTGGGGAAGGAAGGTGAGAACTAAGAAAGAACCTTTTACCTGAGTGATGAAACATTTGTTGGTAACCTTCCACAGAGAATTTTTGGCAGAATGGGTAAAATCTCCACCTGAAAGCAAGCAAATTGAAAAAGCAAGTGGGTGATGGGAAGTGCTCTAAACAGATCTAAAGTGCTGTACACTCAAGGCTAAAGTGTTGCAGTTACTGTTTTCATAGAGACAAAAACCAGTTAGAACCAAAAGCCACTTAAAGCCTCCAACTCTAGCCCATCGCAGCCCCTTGATCTCTTGTAAAAGACACTGATAAAAACAGGTATTAGAGCCCTGGTCAGTATGGCATCATACCATAACCAAAAGGTTGTGGATTTGTTCTATTATCTAGGTGTGTTAAGATCCCCTGTCTGCAACAAATTGATGCTTCTCTCTCATATCGATGTTTCCCTCTCTCCCTTCCTATCTAAAAGCAAAGAAAAAATGTCATTGAGTGAGGATTTAAAAACACACACACACATACAAAATAGTCATTAGAGAGTCAGAGCTAATCTAAGTTTCTTCCTTTTAGATGTAGTTCCTAACTGGAAATCTTCCCCCTTCTTGAGGAGGAAGCCAGCACCAACACCCACACCAAGTTTCTATAAAGCACAGATGACTCACTGACCAAACAGTTCCTCATTTTCTTGCTATTGGCTGTCATGGTTCATAAAATATAATTTGCTCTTTCACTTTCCCTTTAAATGAGCAAGTTGAATTACTTGGAGGAGGAGGGCAGGAGAGATAGAAGAGACAGAAGCCAAGACAGCTGAGAGAGAGAAACCGCAGGTGAGCACTTTTTCTTTGCTGTGTTAATTCATTGTTGAGAATTATGTCTTGCTTATCACTTCATACATAGACAGAAGAATAATTTTTGAAAAGTAAGTTATTTTTGTTTCATATACATTTTTTCTACCATATACATAGTAGTTTTTCTTTCCTAATAAAATATTAGGAAAGTACAAAAAAAGTAAAAGGAAGCAAAAGCCACGGATGAGATAGCCTCTATTGATGTTTGTGTGTGGGGGTGGTATTCTTTTTACATTCTTTTTTTGTGTCACTGTGTATAATCTTAGCTTGATTTTCACAGCTGTACTCATATAGTATGGATACATTTATACTTATTTTTTCTATTTGAATGTAATTTTTTTCATATAGCCACAAATTATTGATAATCATAATTTAAAATTGCTAGACAATATTTTGTTGAGGTGATTTGTCTACTATACCTTCATTTTTAGCTATATAGCATCTTTCCTATTTTTTGTAGCTTGATCATTTAAATATGTAAGATGTATTTTTTTCTATCCAGGGTCTTATTTTCCGGGGTGGGGAGAGGAGGCTAAATTTGAGAATGTAGATTTCATTGGTTTTACTCCGAGGCACAAAGACAGGGAAAACCTGTGTGAGAGCATGTTTGTAATCTCCTTGTTACTCCTTTAGGATTTCAGTCAGTGGTTCTGGGCTCTAGCTGTACATTCAACCTGATCCTGAGGAGATTAGAAAATTATCCCTAGAAAAAGTGAAACTTAACTTTGGAAGACGAGCCAGTCATCTATAGTAGTTTCTTGCTTCCCCCACCCCTCCAAACATTTCCCAGATGGTTCTAATGGGTGACCAACATAATAACAACAGGCCCAAGTCATCTGAAATATTTTCCTATCTCTGACACATACCCGAGAGTAATACATATCAGGGGAAAGAGTGGTACAATTTCAGGCAAGCTACCTAAATCTCCTTTCTAATACTGTGTTAATAATGCAAGAATAATTTGTGGGAAACATAAAACTTCTGGAAATTTCTATCATCTGCCTCAACCACATAAACTGTTGAGATGAGAATCTTCTTGAGAGTTTCAATTTACTAATGATTTAAATAAATAGATTTGTTTTCAGTGCATTGCTAATTAAAAGTTAGAGGTATTGAGGCTCCAGAATGTTCTAAACGTAACAAAATTGAGCCCAGCTCTGTTAGTATTCTGCCTCCCTACCCATCTGGGACCCTAAGGTCTACCCCATTATCTAAGCAATGCCTGTTCTGGGAGAAAGCTGCTATACTTTCGCAATATAACTCATTGGTGTGTGTCAAAATCATCTTGGACATTTAAGAAATCTCATGTGTATTCATTCCAGGACTCCTTCTGCTTTTCTAGTTTGTCTTGCACACCAGACATCTGAGATGTGCTAGTCCCCCAAGGCTAAGCCCAGAAGACGAAAGCCTAACAGGGGCTTGTTTAATGCAGTTTTCTACTGAGTTCTGGTTAATGCAGCAGCCAAGCTGAGTAATGCAGAGAAAGGCAAGCATTTGCCTAGGTTGCTTAGCTTTTCTGTAGAACCTTATCAAATTCCTGTCAAAACCCCGGCGCTGTCTCCATACTTTTCTTGGGTGCTACCTACTACCTTCTTTGAATTAGAGTTGCTTATGTGAGGACATCATCCCTTTACTGGACAAAGGATGCTGAGGATGGAGTCCTTACAGAAAACCCAGTGCATACTTTCCCTTTTTAACTCCTGGAGGCAGCTTTAAACGAAACTTTCAGCACACTTGACCATCTCCTCCTGGGTTGCTTTGTCTAAGGTGGGCTTGCACAGCTGCTCAGGGGGCCGACTCAGAGGGCAGAGAATGTCAAGGTGGTGCAAGCAAGGGGCAACCATGGAACCCGAAGAAAACGCTGTACTGAGTTTTACACCTATCTGGTTTGTCAGCCCTGTCACATTTTCTGTGCCTGTTTGTTGAGGCACCCTGCTTTGCCTGGCAACTCTCTCAGCTCGGCCACTGCCATAAAGAGTGCAAAATCCTATGAAAATTAAAAGCAGTACTATTAAATTCCACAAAAACTGGTTGGGTCAGGAAACGTTTCTGTTCCTTGTAAGAGAGCACTGCCCTGCTTCACTCTTCACTATCTGATAATCTTTGAGCAAATGATCACTTCTAGACCACTGTCTCAGTATGGAAGGGGAAAAATTATGCCTTATAAATCACATGGTTGGTGAGAGGATTAATTAAGCAATTGAGTATTAAGCACTTTGTAATAAAAGATATTAATCCCCTTTCCAGATCCACTAGATGAATGATGAAAACTGAATAAAAATATTAATTTAAAGTAAAAAAAAGAAAAGAAAACCTAGTACATGGGGGCTCCATTAAGAATACATGGGAAGGGAAGGTGTAAATAAATTAATTCATCAATGAATATGGACTTTAGTTAACAGCTTATGTTTACCTCTGTTGAACTTATTAACTTCTTTATATTAACTGACCCATGGAGACAATGTTACCATCTTTGACAATATTTAGCGGAAAACTTCTTCTATTGGATTGATGACTTGGTGGCATTGTGGGTTCACCCCTTTGACAAAGAAAATAATGGGGGCCTGAGCAATTGGAGCCAAAGAATCTCAAAGTTGGTAGGGTTTTTAGGAAAAGCCAGGGTCAGGAATGAAAACTTTTTGCATCTTTACTGTTTCAAAGAGAGGTTTCAGAGAAGATGAGAAACAGATCTGAGGAAGAACAAGAAAGAAGAGAGGAGAAAGGCGGAGAGGGGAGAATAGGTTAGGGGAGGACCAGGGGGAGGAAGAGAGAGGAGGGAGGGGGAGAAAGAGATAGGAGAGGAGTCTACTTGCTCTGAAGTTTAGAGATTACTTAAACTGGGAGAATTGAAAAGGATCTAGTCCACCATTATTACCTCTATTGTACATTATAAAAACAAGAATTTTTTTATCAAGAAAAAAACCTATGTTCCATATAAGTGCAGTCCTGTGAGGTTGTAGAGACAGCACTTTACCTCATTTGCACCTCTAGTACAGAAAACACAATTGTCTACAGAGTACTTGGGGCCATTGCAGATTTCTTAAGGTAAGTTGATTTTTTTTTGAGTTTACCTTAATAATAACTTTGTTCCCTTATAAATTCTCTGAGAGATTTGAAGTTGTCTTCCTGTGTTAGCCCTAGCAGACACAAATCTGTATCAGGAGTTTGTTGGCACAGAGTCAGGAAGACAATCTGCAGCCATCAGAGATATAGTGTTACTTCCTACAATGTTTAGAATAGAGTACCATTTTAGTTGCCTCTGTGACTACCCCCTTACCTCCATGTAGTCCTGTCCCCAGAATTTAGATGTGAATTTCAGAGACAGAAAGTTTGTGAAGAAAACTGCACTAACATATTTTTGTTGCAAAAACATCCATTGGAGAATTCTTTTTCCCAGAAAATATTTATTATGAGACATAACTGAGGGGTTGGATAACAGTTTCATGAGCTCATTTATTGGATATTTACTTGAGCACATGTTTATGTTACAGGTTGTGCTAGGGTCTGAGGATACAGCAGTGGCAAGTGAGACTCCATTCTTGCTGTCAGTGGGCTAACAGTGGTAGATGTGGATAAGCAGGAGTTAGTTGCTACCCTTTGGGGTAAGTATGAGTACAGGAAGCCCATGAAGCTGCAGAAGCAGGTGGAGCAGCAGCCCACTGAAACTGAAGGAGTCAGAGAAGGCTTTTTCTAGGAGGAGTGATATCTAAAAAGACACCTGAGATCCTGGCCAGGTAGCTCAGTTTTTTAGAGTGTCATCCTAGTATGCCAAGATTGTAGGTTTGATCCCCGGTCAGGGCACATATAAGAATCAACCAATGAATGCATAAATAAGTGGAACAACAAACTGATGTTTCTCTCTCTTTCTCTAAAAATCAATACATTTTTAAAAATGTAAAAAGAAACCTGAGACAACCAGGTGAAGAACTGGAGCTCAGAGTAAATAGCAAGAGAAAGCCAGTTGTGCTTAGGGCATTGAAATAAGTTCTGTGAGGCTGGCGTAGATTTTACTGAGGGCAGTGATGGGGAGAGAAGATGATGGATGGCAATATCCAAATTGCGAAAAGCCTGGAGTTGAACTTTATTCTAAGGTGATGATGGGTTTTAAGCAGAAAAGTAAAGCAGACAGAGATGCATTTTAGAAAGGTCACTCTGGCTGCCATGTAGAAATAGATTGAGAACAGCAGGAGCAGAAGCTGGGAGCCATTCAAGAGACTGTGTCCTCTGTCATCCAGGTGGGAGATGACACCTGTACTAGGACAGCCCTGAGCTGGCCCCTGTGACAGAAAGAGGGGCTAGTGGAGACAGGTGGGTAATGAGGCCAGGTCTGAGTCAGAGGAGACACTGGGCAGCAGGATGGTCTGGAGGAGGTGGAAAGCTGGTGATTTGCTTTTGTTCCTTGCCTCTTCTCTTTAGGTTAGATGCCAACTGCCCACCGGCTACTGTCAGCTGCCCAGGGCATTTCCTGGGTGATTTCCTGGTTTTCACATTTTTCAAACATATGAAACATTCTTTCTTTCTATGATTTTTACTGTCCTCATGTATATTTTATACCCAGCATTCTAAAAAATTCTTAGGCCTTCCTTCCCTTGATAACAGACAGAGTTGTGACAGGAATGATCATGTATCAGGTGCATGTGATGTGCCCAGCTCAGTGTAGCTGTGTAGGAGGTTTTTACCTGTGTTGCTTCCTCTGGTCCTCTCAATAACACAGAGAGGGTGAGTGCTTGCTGATGCTCACACAGTTGGCAAGGGATAGAGCCAGGATTTGGATCCTGTTGGGGTTTACTCATCAATGGTTTTCGTATCACAATACTTCTATATCATTCTAGGAAACATGATGTTTAATAAGCTACATTTGTAAATAATTCCTTTGCTCTAATTAATGAATTTAATGGTGTAATATAAAATACCTAGGTAGGAGGGAAGAGAAAAAGTTCTTATTTGAATAAATGGGCTTTGGGGAAGCCCCTGAGTCATGTCATTTAGTCACTTTGATTATGGTTGGGGAGAGTCCTGACACAATCCCTAGGAAATTTTTGGAAGGAGTTGGGCAATGGCCTCTGAGATAACACCTGCTGACCTTCTATCTTTCTTCCTCTGTCTTTGGAGTTAGAAGACTTGGGAATCAGGGCTCAAATGAAAATGATTCTGTGACCTTACTTAGATCAGAAATTGAGTTAATAAGAGATACTTCCAATTTTAACACACTAATGAAATGCACTAGAAAAAGTGACAAAAATTTGTTGACATAGTTTTATAACATTAAATTCATAATCAGCATCATAGGCTCATACATTCTATTACAGAGGAAGAGCTGAGGAAAGTTATGAGAGCCAGACAGAAGACAGCACTTAATCAAAAAAATACTTAAAAAAAATGAAGTCATATCTTTGAGCTCTCCTTACATGCTAAAATTTTTCTTTGTGTTGAATAAGAGTTTATTGTGGTGGCTGAGTGTTAGCTGTTAGGATGAACATGGAAGTAAGATAGTTTTGGAGAATATTAGAGAATGAAACAAGGGGATTTAGTAAAGACAGAGGTGGGAAGGGGTTGCTGGAGATAATGCCATTCAACTCCCTTGTGGAGGCAGAGAGAGGGTCCCTCATGTGTTCGGATGCCAACCTTCAGTTCCTGCTGTGTCCCTGGGGATAAGTTGTACTCTGGGAACATTTGTCCCCTCCAAATAACATAGAAAGAATAAAATTGTGAAACAACTCCAGTTTTAAGGGTTAGTTATCCCCACATGTGTCCATGATCTATTGAAACCTTTTTGCACAGGAAAATTCTCCAGAAAGGAACTTCAGAGGAGAAGGTGCCAACTGACCAATCAAGCAAACAGAGGGGAAAATCTTATCAGAGAAGGAGAGAAAAAAAGACAACTATTGCTAAACTATCAGTCCAGCACTGACACTTAAAGGAACTGACCTTTTGGCCATACCAGAACTTTCCAAATTGTTACTTTTTACCCATGCTGATCTTTACCCCAATTGCAGCTCTGGCAATACACATCTGGAGTTGGAGCTTCTTTCATCTGTCTGTGTACATTTCTGGTAGTAGATGCTATTTTACCACACATGCTGTGGTCTGAGCAAAGTTCTCCTTTCAGTAAGAAGTCCATAGCTGATGTGTGCTGCATGTCCAGCCCTGTGCCCAAACTGGGCAGTGTTTCAAGAATGCCCAGCAACCTTTGGCATAGTCCAGGCAAGGAGGACTCACGTGGCTCCCATGATTCTCAGGAGTCAAGGAAAGTACTAGAAAGAGGGAAGAATACACAAGCTGAAGGGAATGTATGGATGAACAGCTGGGAGAGATCACTGAAAAGTTGACAAATGCAGTGATTTCAAGAAAATGTTCTAACTAGAAAACAATATTATAGGGCACAAGAACTAAAACAGGAAATAAAATTAATGAAATTCAAAATTTATTTTGGGGATTCCCAAAACTCCTCTGAGTATTCTGGAATTTAGTCAGGAGGCAGGTCAGAGAGACCAACCAATCACCAATAGTCCCCTTCCTACTGGACTTGATTCTGGGACTTGATTCTGGGACTTGATTCTGGTGGATTCCCGAGGAATCTGAGGAGAGATGGTGGGGGCAGGGAGTAGCGTGGCTGGAAAGTTTGCTTATAAAAGAAGCCAATTAGATTAGGCCATTACAAGGGAGAAGCTGCTGGGTGCACTTGACCTCCCACAGAAAATCTCTGCCTGTTGTGACAATTGCTTGTCAAAACCTTCCCATCCTTGCAGGTCTCCCCTGATGGAAAATAGGTTCCAAAGACTGTTTCTTAGTGGCTTCAAGTTACTCCAGGATCTCATGGTAATACTATGAGCAACACATCAAATTTTCTGTCTGCTAATCTCCAGGGAAAGTCAGGTACCATTTTGTTGGGATCTGGGAGGATGGGGCTCTATGAGCTTCACAAATTCCAAATGTGGAGTCATAACCAGAGGACAAAAATGAGGCAATAAAACTCTGCAGGGTGAATAATCAGACCCCAGGAGTCTTACTGAGAAGTCCCTCTGGGCCCTGGAACTTTTGAAGAGAAACTCTGCAGGACAGAAAAAGTGGATGGGAGAATTCGCTTCTCAGGAAACTTCCAGAGCTATGAATGCTATTTAACACTTAACAGGTTTTCAGCATTTCTCCACCTACTCCTTTACCAAGCGACCTGAGGTGTTGATTTTACAGATATGAGGCATGGGGAAATAAATGATATCCAGAAGACAAAGAGGTGTTAGGTTGGTGAGTGCACTTCAAGGCATTTTGAGGAACTTTGGGGGAGATAGGATGGAAGATGGATTGGAACAGCAGAATGATCCAAGGTGCTGACTCCATGGAAGTGGAGCCCTGTGTGGTTCACTCCCCTACCCCCACTTATTCTGGAAGCCTGGATACCGTTCAGTTCCTCATTCAAACGATGTCATAATCTCAATTCTTTTTGTCTGTATTCCTGTTTTGATCTCCAAGGACTTAATTCACTTTATCCCTTTCAAAAAATTCTGAAAGCGTGAGACTGTTTGCAGGAGGCCAGAAAGGTCCACAAAGCTTTATGCTTCTACCATAACATCTGGGGCCTATTTCAACTAAGGGCTGAGCTAGAAGCCTTGGATTTCAAGAATTGGGCACTCAATGATACTTCTCTATTTTGGGGAGTATGTTAGTTCAACAATCTGGGGCCTCTGGGATTTTGAGGGACAAACATGTAGTGTTGTATCTTGTCTGCACAACTTCAGGGAGCTAAGTCAGTGAGCTTTGGCAATAACAGCAGCTAATACATGGTGTTTTCTCTGGTCCTGGCCCTGGCCTCAGTGCCATGCCTATGTGATCTCACTTAGTCCTCACAACAACATGCAAAGTAGGGACTCATAATCATTATGCCCTTTTCACTGATAAGGAGATAAAGTCAGCTGCCCAAGGTCATAGAACCAGTGAGCACAGGAACCAGGACTCAGATCCCGAGTTTTTGCTCCTCCCTGCTGCGGTGCTCCTGTTTCCCTGCTTCACTACCATGTCTTCCACCATTTTTTATCATGAAATCGTCCCTGCACCCTTGTTTTTGTATTTCAGCTAATGCCCTGAGAGCCTTTTCACCTCTTTAATTATTTCTCAAAACCCACCTTTGAGGTTTAATCATAACAATTCACCTTGTTGAGTGCTCACCTGTATGATATACATTCATTATGCTATTTACACATCAGGAAACTGAGGCCCAGAAAAGATAAGTCACTTACCCAAGGTCCCTAAGATTGTAAATGGCAGATTTGGCTCTATGACCTTACATCAACTCCCTCCTGTGATCACTTCTATGAACCATAAAAAGAATGTCATATTTCCCATTCTACAGTATGCAGAAGCTCTGGGAGCTAAAATCCAATTTATCTCTTGAGTTGTTAGACAAAATAAAGAACATTATTGGGAGGTGGGGAGTTGTGAATTGAAGGGTGGGTTATTAAATCAAAAGGCTACTACTATGGAGAATGTCAACCCCCCAGCGGGTAGATAGAGATGTTAAATAAGGAAGAAGCAGCCTCATGGGGCTGTGCATTCGCGGGGACCATACAATCCTGTGATTCAGTTTCAGACACATGATTTACAAACCTGCAACGCTAACCGTCCTTTGTCTAGTGACTAAGAGTTTATCAAGTTCCCCTAATAAGTGTTCAGCATAATACGGGATGCAAAATTAACAGAGGACTGTTCCTTTCTTCTGCAAATCTCACCTGGAGAGGCCAATGTGATGTTGTCTGCCTCAAATCTATCTATCAAAGCACATGAAGAACTAAGCTGTTGGAAAGATAAAAAAGGCAAACAAGGCAATGTGGATTAAGAAGAAGAGCATTTGACTCATCAAGAGTTAGGCACCTTGCAGACTGGGGCAAAGGAAAAAAACAGAGATAGAAGAGAGCAGTGGGAAAGGCTCAGGAACATGCATGAAGATGTACACATCCAGGCCCAGGCTCCCTGGTGTTGAGGAGCAGTAAAATAATATTAACACTACCTACACAGTTTTCAAAGTGCTTTATGTCTGTTATTATATTTGCTCCTCTCGGAGGCCTCTTCAGATATGGGGATGAGGTATATTGCTATCCTAATTTTACAGATAAGCTCCTCCAAAGAAGCTAAGCAATGTGTTAGCCAAGGCCATGTGTATGTACAAAGTGGCAGACCAGGACCCAGATCTCTGTGCTCTTTCTGCCATCTGTCACCTCATCACACGGCTCTGCTGGTTGGTGCATAGTCTCAAAAATGAGAAAACAGGTACAACTGGGACAAGTGGTGGAAGGTCATATTTTTGCTTGAGAAATTTGCATGTGGTCTGATTGGCGATTATAGGTTTATGATGAAACAAAAGTGATGTTTTAATTGATGCAATTTCACAATGGTGTACAGGTCAGGAGATGCTAAGGCTGTCTAGGCATCAACTAATGAAGTCTAAGGTTAAGGTGGTGACTTTGTACATGGAGAGTAAAGGCAGAATTCAAGGCACATCATATGAAAACAATGAAAATAACTCTGCCATTTGATTGAATGTGAGATATTAAAAAAAGAGAAAAATTGTATAAGACCTCTCCAAAGTGGTTACCAGCAATATTAGTCTGCTCTGGCTGCCATAACAAAGTATTGGGTTGGCCAAAAAGTTCATTTAGTTTTTTCCATAAGTTGGCTCTAGTAGTACTTCATTGTCTTTAACTTCATTCAAAATGATTTTGTTAGATTTTATTGTGACAGCTGTCATATCAAAGTGCATTTAAAAAAAAACATCAAAATTGGTGAAGATTTGTGCAGTGTTTGGAGAAGGTACTGTAACTGTTTTGTGTGTGTGTGTGTTTATTTTATTATCATTTTAAATTATTTTATTACAGTTGTCCCAATTTTCCCTCCTTTACCCTCCTCTGCCCATCCCACTCCTCAACATCCATAGTTAATTCCCACACTGTTGTGCATGTCCATACCAAAAGCGGTTTGCGGAGTTTCTTGGCACTGTTTACATTTTGGCCAAATAATTCTTTGCTGTGGAACTGTCTTATGCACCTGAAGATGTTTAGCAGCACTGCTGTCCTCTACCCACTAGAAGCCAATAGCGGGAGATGGCTGACATATTCAAAATATCCAAATCAATGAAGTTATTGGTGAAAGTGAAAAATATGTCTTTTATTTTATGGAAAAAACTAAATGGACTTTTTGGCCAACCCAAAACCATAGACTGGGTGGTTTAAAAACAGAAATTTATTTCTCACAGTCCCAGAGGCTGGGAAATCTAAGGTCAAGGTGCCAGCAAGGTAGGTTTCATTCTGGGGCCCATTCTCTTGGCTTGTAGGTGGCCACCTTCTTGCTGTGTTCTCGCCTGGCAGAGAGTGTTTTTTTTTCCTAAGGACTCTAATCCTATTGGATCAGGACCCCACCCTATGATGTCATTTAACCTTAATTACCTCCATAATGGTGCTTTTCTCAAATATAGTCAGATGGGTGGTGGGGCACATACATTCAGTCCAAGATACCAGCTGAATGCAGTTGGTTTCAGGAGCAGGATAAACTCAGTTAAGATTTGAAGTAGAGACATAATTTCCAGGTAAGGTTATCCTGGAAATGTAACAATATAGCTCAGGTAGAATTCAGAAAATTAAAAAAAGAGCACTTAAATTTTCTTGGTCTTAGTTTTTTTCTTTATTTGTAAAACTGAGATAATAATGTCAACTCAGACTATCTCCAATGATAGCCAAGTGGTGCAAATAAGATAACTAAAAAGAAAATTCTTTGCAAATTATAAGAGGAAAAATTATCATATGTAAAAACATACCTGGGAATCTGAGGCAGTTTGGCATTATAAAGTCTTCAGGTGGGCAAGTTCTTGGGGAATTATAAAGAGAGGTGAGCTGAGGACCAAAGGTTCCAGTGGGTGTCCACAGTCAAGTGAAGAAGAACTGATAGTAGCTTCAGAAGGGCTGAGCAGTCAGGAAAAAACCCTAAGTCCTTAGGACCACAGAAGTCAGGGAGGGAGTGGAGGTTCCAAAGATAAGGCATGAGGATCATATGAAAAACACAGTAGAATCAGCTGCTGAGTAGTAACAAATTACCTTCTCCTACTTACATATGATTCAGTGGAGGGTCTCTGAGTTGGTAGGGATGAGGCAGGGAAACCATTGCTGTGAATTAAGAAGAGGAAGGTGAGAAAGAAATGGCAATAGTGAGCCCAGTGATTTAGGGATTTTAGGCATAAAAGGATAAGGGAAAAAATTGAATAGGTCACCAAGTTAGGTAGAAGAGGAAAATGTAGCATCTGGTTGACCACCTGCTATGCATAGTGAATATATTCTTTCATTTACAATTCAAAACAATCCTACAGGACTATCTTTATTAGTCTCATTTTAAAGGTGAGGAAGCTAAACTTCAAAGAGTAAAGGTTATACAGGTAGAAAGTGGGTGAGTGGGGAGTCAAACTAGGTGACTGGGCTTCAAGTACAGGATATATTCTACTCTGGCATGGTTCAGGAGTATGAGGTTGAAGAGTTAGGGGGAGAAATGAACAGAGAAAGAAACTGAAGCCATTAGGGGGAGATGGGCTGAGAGTAAGAATAAAGGCATCTCCAGAGAAAAGAGTAGTAGGGTCTTCCCTACCTGACTCAGAATTTTCCTCCAGCCACAAACCCTTCACAGTTGCAGGGCTTGAGAGTGTCCTCTCTCTTTTCCATGGTTACTTTCTGAACTGCTGCTGCCTTATCAGTTTTCTGCCCTTGGGCTTCCACCCCCTCTCCCTCTACTTTCCAATCAATGATAACCTTCTTATTGTTAAGTCCTTTGATACTTTTTATCCCCACTGACTACCACCCCCCTCTTTAAATCTTTCTGTTGATCTCCTTGACATTGCATTCTTGATTGATCTCTTATTGTTTGACCAGTCTTTTCTTCCAGGCTGTTTTCTTTGCCTGTCCCCTAATTGTTGATATTTTCCAAGATTCTGGCTTTGGGCCTCTTTCCTTCTCTTTTCTCACACCTCTGCATGATCTCACCCACTCCTCTGGCTTCAGTATCATCAAGTGCTGATGGCCTCTAAACTCACCAGGATTCGCACAACTCTTTCTCCCCAGCTCTGGACTACAACGGGACAGCTCTATTTGCATGTTTCATGAATGTCTCAATTTGAAAATACCCCAAGTTTTCTCCCAGGCTACAATTCTCATTTCTTTTTATCTCAGTCCCACCCAGCTATGCCCACCCTTTATGCTCTAGACAATCATAAGGGCAATCCTACCAGTCTCTCTGAACCAAGGCTTGCCTCTTTCCAAACTGTTCTCTACCTGCTGCCAGAATCGCCCCTCTAAAATGCAAAGCTGCTTTCCACCGCTCAAAGGCTATCATTGTCCTCTGGATAAAGCCCAAAATCCTTAGTTTGGATGTAGGTTACTCTCAAACCAATCTCTGCCCACCTTGTCCTCCTTTTCATGCTTCACCTAGACTTTATTACTTGCAGTTTCCCAAGCTGCCATGCGCTATCAGCAATTGGTCTTTGTGTACCTTATGCACCTGTATGGAACCCCTGATACCTTCTCCTTAGCCAGCCTGTCCTCTCAGTATCTTAAAAACTCTGTGGTTCCCAAGGCTGCCAGGGGCCACCCCACAAATTCCCATGGTACTCTTTAAATTTCATTCTGATGGCCATTCTTACCTTACTTTGTCTCTTAACACTTCACCTGTAATAGAGTTTTGTCTGTTAACTCGTCTGATTTATTCACCACCCTGGAGGTTATGGTTGTATATTTTTCATCTTCTCATACAGAGGACCTAACAGTTGACCCTTGAACAACATGATTTTGAACTGCATGGGCCCACTTGTACGTGGAATTTTTCCAAGAAATACATACAGTACTATAAATGTATTTTTTCTTCCTTTGATTTTTTTAAATAATATTTTCTTTAGCTTACTTTATTTTGAAAATACAGTATATAATGCCTATAACACAAAATATGTGTTAATTGTTTGTTATCTGTAATGTTACCGAACAATTTGGGGTCCGGCTGCCCACCGCCACCCTCTAGGCAAAATTTTTGAGGCAAAGGTTTGGTGATAAAGGAAAGGAGCCTTTATTCAATAGCTTCATAATTTTGGAATAACAGTTTTCCACAGAAATTAGTTTCTTAGGCCTATCAATTAAGGCTAAACTCTTTAACTCTTTAATTAGAGTTTTAATGACTTAAGGCTATCAATTAAACTCTAGGTTAAACTCTAACACCTGGGTTCTCCTATCATTTCCCCCCTATTGGTTTTTAGTTATCTTATTTCCATAGAGTTAATTTACAAACTAAAACAACATAAGACACAAAAGCTATGCAATTTTGGAAGAATGGTAGCCTTCTACCTCAGAGCCTGTCCCCTTTAGAACACCCAAAAGATAAACCTGCCACCCTCTGCCAGGCCAGCCCAACCCTAGGCTGTGCCGGGAGTTCCTTCCCATTCAAAATACTGTCTGTTGGGAAGTGTAGGAAGCTGCAGCATGATCATCCAGGCGTGCTTAAGGAAGAAGAGCGCCAATGAGCGAGACTGAGAGCCCAAGCCAGCCCAAGATCCCTGAGCCAGAGAGCTAGCCCTCTTTCATTTCAAACCTTCTAGCCCTTAATTCCATGTACTCTGGAGGCATTCAGCTTCCCAGCCAATCCTGTCCTAGACTATTTACCATTGCCTCCTCCTATGATCCCTCCCTTTTCCTCCCCAGTAATCTGATCAGATCTCTCTGTATCAGTAAGGCTTCCTGTCAACAGGCTGTTAGTAGTTTTATTTTGGGACAGTCAAAAGTCAGCACCCCAACCCTGACATTATTCAAGGGTCAACTGTATATTCTGCTCAAAGAGAAGTAAGACAGCATTGTGACTGAGAGCTGCAAACTGGGCTCAGGCCTACTGGACCACTAGCTGGCAAGTGAACTTGTACACACAAACTATTCTCTCTGCCCCTTTTCTTTTCTCACCTTAAAATGACTAAGTCAGAGTACCTAGGGCTATTTGAGGATTAATCGAGTTAATACACAAAGGAGCTGTCTTGCAACCTTTCAAGGCTGGGCATGTTCCCATGGGATTGAGGCAGATGGAAGAAAATTCACGGAGGCATGGGAATGCCTGACATGCCTTTATTCCGGGGTGGAGCGATATACACATGCTGCAAGCTGCATACCGTGCTGCAGGGAGTCCTGACTCCCTTATACACTAAAGGCGCGCAAAGCTGGCAGGGTGCCAAGAGATTATATAACAGAGCATGATTCCATGCATGCGGGCCTTTACTCAAGGTTATATGAATACTCCTTAATTGTAGTTGTCCAGATATATGGGTGAGGGACCCTGATTGACTCCATTTTCTCTACAATCCAACCCTTCAGGGTTTCTCAACATAAAATCTACATGAGGGTATCTTCCTCGAGGTTCCCTTGGTGAGGAGGGCAGAGCTCTGCACCCAAATCCTGCAACAGCAGTACAAACTGAAACAGTATGCAACCAAGATACAAGGGCTGCCACCCAGGACAGCAAGGCCCCACTGCCATTCAGATTCAGTGGTTAGGGATGCCCACCATTCCCGCAAGGGATCACCTGTCAGGCATTCGATAGCATGGGCCTCGGAAGCTAATGCCCATAGAGCTTGGCTAACATGGACATCTGGAATGTACATATAGCATTCAACCCCTACTAGGGCAGACATTCCACTTTATGATGCAGTAAGCATATCTAAGGCCTTACAATTTTGCAAGGCTACTTTTCTCAATTGATACACTTCCTCATTTAACAGGCTTAAGGAATCACGTGTTGCATTCAATGCATGAGCACTGTGCAAAGACAAAACAGTTATCTCAGTCTCGTGACTATAGAAGCAGCTTGAGGAGAAAAAAATGTCTAATGGGTAATACCACCAGGGGGTACACTTTACCCAGTGCCATGCCTTAAACACTTCCCAATAGGTTGGCCGGATTGCAAGAGTTTTCTGAACTCGGACAGGCAAATAGGGCCATCCCCAGGTACAGTGTCCAGTCCAATTTCAGGGCAGGTAAGGCCACCCATGCGAACCACACACCTAGAGGGCCCTAGTGGGAACTGCATCCCACGTGTCATTCTGTGCCTCCCAGTAATGCTTCAGAGTGTGAGTCTGACACAGACTAGTCAGAGTCCAGCCCACCTGGGCTTGTCCTTTGAGGTTCTCAATACAAAGGGGAGCAAGTCCAGCCAGCTCCACAGCCTCAGCTGTGAGCCACACTGAGCCATTGCATATGGAGTAGCCAACTAACGGTCTGGGCCAGTCATACCACTGCTTTACTCCAGCACAGATGTCAGTCCAGGTTGCATTCCATAGGGATGTGCACTGTGCCACTGGTTCTGTAACCAGGTTCACCTTGCGACAGAAGCTGAAGAGATGCACTATGGGAGACCAGTGGACGTGCTCAGGGGGATTTCAGTGCAGACCCTGCATGCTGACGCGTTAGCCACTGAGGCATAGGTATGAACCTAGTCCACTAGGGTGTTACTTTGCACCCTAGGGGTGAAAAGAAAAGCGGTTATTGGACCTAACAATGGCAAATCACATTTTCAGGCAAGATACAAGCAAGTTTCTGGTTAGCCGATAAGACAGTGGCTGGCAGAGGGGGCCTTCCTGGGCACAAATACCATACTTTTCACTCCTCAAATAGGGGTTCAGTATCTATTTACACCAACAATGGAGAACTCATAATGGGCCATAAGGATATCACAAAGGTGCCACAAAGAAGCATTTCATGGTCTGCTGGCCCTGGGTATGTCACCTTTAAGACTGGGGGCCGTGTCCCAATCACCCAGGGCACTATTTGCAAGTTTCTCTCCACACCTTGTCCCCAAGGGGCAACAAGAGCCACCCAAGGCATGTGGGGGGCTTTTATTTCCCAAGACCACGTCCAAGTGGCCATTTGCCCTCACTCCAGGCCCTCAGGGGCAGGCAAGAGAATGTTTCCTTGTTTTCCCCAGGCCTGGTTTCAGCAAGGCATCCTTAGTCTGTACCTGCAGCTGAATTGGAGCAGCAGTTCAGTGGAGCAAGGCTTCCACTGGAGCTGGGCGCCCCTCCAACTCCTCTCTTTTAGAGTCCAGAGGACAGTCCACAAGCGTCTTGCCCAACCCCTCAGTGTAGGGGTGTCCAGCATGATTCATAGGCCCTGCTTTAAGAGACCATTGTACCATTCACATCCCGGCAGCTTGGGGGTGATAGGCCACATGGAACTACCAGTCAATCTTCAAGTCCTGGGCTTATTGTTGCACCAAGGCCCCTGTAAAATGTGTCTCCTGATCACTATCAATGATCAAATGTCACCCATAGGCAGCACATAAGCACTCCAGCTCAGCGATCACTGCTTTGTGATCTGGGTGGTGTACAAGGTATGCAGCCCATAGTCCCGTGACTGTGTCCACATGTGTGATTGCATACTTATACTCCTCTGAACTAGGTAGGGTCTGATGACATCAACCTGCCACCAGGTCAGTGCTACCTGTCCCTGCACCACCTGCCCAGTAGTTCCCACAGGCCTCTGGAGATGCTGCTCTCACGAGCAGACAACACAGGTTTTAAAAGCTTCCTGTACCACTGCTAAGGTGACAGGTAACCCCCAAGCTTTTATAGTAGACCACATGGTCTTCTGTCTAGTATGTAAGAGGCGACGGGGCAGCCACTGGGCGACTTCAGTTCCTGATGGGCCAGCAGACACCATTTCCATCCATCACAGCCTGGCTAGTTTATCAACCTCACATTCCTGAGGGAAGCAATGGGTACATGCCCAGTCACGTGATATACAGTGATTTGCTTCTGGTGGCCTAATTCCCATAGGCCTTGCCACAAGGCCTGCCCCCATAATGGCCTATGCATAACCATCCATTTATTTGCATTCCGTGTAGAGATCCACAATGTTAGCCCCCAGTACACTGCCCAACTATCTGTGCAAATAGTCAGGGGCAGTGCTTCATCTGCGACCACGAGCCACATAGCTCACAGTTCTTCCCCTTGGCTACTCTGACCTGCTCCAGTATCAAACCAGACCTTGTCTGTTTCCAGTTGAATTGCCTCAGCAGTCCACACGGCAGGCTGGCCCCTGCGGGACCCATCAGTTTCCCGTGCATCTGAGGGAATAGGAGCCTGCCCTTCATTTGAGGAGCTAGCTTCCATTTCTTCTGTAGTGGCAGGAGCAGTAAATTTTTCATCTACATAGGTACAGGGCCCAACACTCCTTGCTACTCGGCCCCTAGGAGCTAGTCAACAGAGTATTTCTTTGTTGCAGATAAGACCCCCACTTAGCCAACACGGATGTCTGAGCCATTCCACTGTGAAGGTTGGCCATCCAGTGTCCAACCCACCCAACCATGGGGTAAATGGTCCTTACAGTTAGCGGGGAAGTTCCTGTTATAGCCTCTGTGGCCAACAGGGCAGCATACATTGCCACCAGTTGCTTTCTGATCAGAGAGTGCTGTACCTCTCCTCCTTTCCATAGTCAGGGGCAGAAACCCAGGGGTTGATGCAGCCATTCTGATCGCTGCCACAGACCCCACCCAAAACCCTCTTGGGTCACATGCACATCTGGCTCACAGGGTCTGGCAGGATCCAGAGCGTTCAGGGCCTGAGCGCGTTCAATGATGCCCTTCGCTCTTTGGAGCACTTGTTCCAAATTCGGAGGCCAGTCCCAGCTTGCTCCCTTTTTTCACCAAATTGTACAAGGGGCAAACAGCTTGAGCAAGGTGGGGCACAAACACTCTCCAGTACCCAAGCAGGTCCAAAAATGTCTGAAGCTGTTTCAAAGTGGTAGGGGTAGGATATGCCTGAAATTCATCTGTCATCACATCAGGGATGACTTTGGTCTTACCCGACCAGACGACCCCCAAGAATCTGACAGGTAATCCATGCCCTTGCATCTTGGCATCATTGACTGCCCAGCCATGTGACTTTAGGTGGGACAGGACTTGTGGTGCTACTTTCTCTAACTCTGAAAGAGAATCACTGGATAGCAAAATGTCATCAATGTAATGGAAGAGATACACTAAAGTGGGCCATGGCCACTTAGCCAGGTCCTCTGCCACAAGCCTGTGACAGGTGGTTGGGCAGTGTAAGTTCCCTTGAGGGAGCACTGTGAAGGTCTATCGTTGGCCCTCCCTTGTGAGGCCAAACTGATCTTGACTCTCCACAGCAATATCAGTGTGGGAAAAAGCATTTGCTAGATCAGGCACAAAGTGGTAAGCTCCCAGCTCATTGATTAACCAGTCCATCAAATCCACTACAGAAGGGATTGCTGCATGTATTGGGAGAATGACCTCACTGAGCTCCTGGTAATCGATCATCATTCTCCATGTACCATCTGGCTTCCACACTGACCACACAGGGGAGTTGAAAGGACTGTGAGCGGCCCTAATTATCCTCACCTTTTCCAACTCTCCTATAGTAGCCATGATCTCCTCATGGCCTCTGGGCAATCAGTATTGCCACAGTGGGGACAGCAACTGAATGGGGGGATGCTCAGCATGTCCCCACAGAATGGCTTTTATCACTTGCACTCACAAGTGAAACTCTCCTGCAGTGGTTTGTAGCCACAATCTTTGGAGCACATCAATACCCAGGATATACTCAGGAATAGGTGACACATAAACATTATATTCATGGGGGAAGGGCAAACACCTGATACCAAGGAAGAGCTACACAGCCTTCACCTTTATACTATGCCCCCTGTAACCATCAATATAGGCATCGGGCCCTGGGAACTTCTCACGGTTTCCATACAGGACAGTACATTCTGCCCCTGTGTCTACTAGAGCCAGGACCTGCTGTACATTTATAGGGGACCAATGGATAGCCAATTCTACATGTGGCCTCTGGTCCCTCTCTGTCCCCTGTAGACAGGTCCCTCGGCCTTCCCCCTATTCAAATGTCCAGAGGATATTTCCTCCTTCTGACCACATCTGCATCCTGGTCACCTGCATGGGGGTGCAGCTCGACAGAGAGACAGGGGAAGCTCAGGACACCATCTGTGCTCCTTTCTGCTGCCAGTGAGTCTCCACCCCCCACAGATTCACCACCATCATGGTGACATGGGAAGATGGACCCCGATCTTAGCATTCGTGGTTTGAGTCTCTGTGTCCAAAGCTTTGTCCAGCATTTGGGCTCTCCAAGAATCAGGGCCTACCTGCACTGGACAGGCCTCCTCTCAGGTCCAAAGTGCTCCTCTTGCTCTGTTACTTGGCAATAAAGGGTCTGGTTGCTTGCAAACTGACCATCACGACTTCTGCCTTCTTCCCCAGGTGCTCAAGGAATCCCTAGAATCCATTTTTGGTCTCCTAGACACCTCAATTCTCTGATGGATTATCCGTTACCATCTTTTTTGATGATCTTTCGTCTGTGGTTATACTTGCTGGATTCCATGCTTTGCCTATGATAAAGGACTTTCCCCCAGCATCTGTAGCTGACAGTGTCCCTGAAGGTTTGCCACACCACAGGTTGCCCTTCTCAGTATAATTCACAAGCCCTGTTGGTCTTGAGATGAGAGGAGTGGTGATCTTCATAGTCAAAAAGTTTAAGGACTTGATTGCTCTCAAGTCTATTTGTACTAATTCAGCCCTTTCCTTGGCCTCTTAGATATAGCTTTCTTTAGGATTTTATCACAATCCTGACTCTGAAGTCAGAATCTTTAAGTCTAAAAAGGACATAAGGATAGGCCTCTGTCCTTTTCAAAGAAGCCCATTTGTAATGGAACACTTCCATGAAAATTTATCTGGCTGGTCAGACCAGTCTTAGTTCCCTTGCCTTGTCTCCTGTCCCCTAGGATATGTGTGTTAACCCTGGTTTTAGTGCTGTGACCATCCAGAGAGAACATATAATTGTGACATCCAACTCCATGTTTGCCTCATGGACTTGGTTTGTGCA
The DNA here is from genome assembly GCA_004026545.1 of Mormoops blainvillei. Lineage (NCBI taxonomy): Eukaryota > Metazoa > Chordata > Mammalia > Chiroptera > Mormoopidae > Mormoops > Mormoops blainvillei. The sequence continues at coordinate 11,198 of PVJD01001360.1, read as the reverse complement.
TGCTACCTGTATGACCTCTAGCATATCAACACTCTACTTCCTGATTTGATGTTTGGTCCTTCTGTCCTGGTTCTGCCAACCAATAGAAACTTTGATTCTCTATACGATTTGTTAAAACTCTATCTCTAAGCTTCTTATTTTGCTGCATTTCCTTTCCCAAGTCAGGTTTACAGACTTCCCATCTCTTCAAGACTATCTCCATGAACTGTGTATATGCAGCCTTGACCTGTCTCCTCAGCTCTGGAATATGTGCTCCTCATCCCAGCTAATAGTCTCACCATTCTTCTTATAACTAGAAACCTCAGATTTGCTGTTGAAACAGACCAAAAGGAGAGAGCCATTATCCACATGAGCAGCAGCAAGGCCCTGGGGTCATCTCAGAAACAGGATGTGGCCTTCAGCTCTGCACATAAGAAATTTCATCTTGTCAGAGACTCAAGAAATCAATTTACACAAATAATACTGGACAAATTTTTAACCCAGAATTCTTATTTCTATATTATTTATAATGGGGGATTCTACTTTCCCTTTATTGGAGTCTTCCAGTTCATGATCCACAGTCCACTCTTTCAGAGAGGCCTAAGAAGATGAGTTATCAGAAGATTCCTGGTAGGAACAGACTCAGAGTAAATGAGTGCAGTGATTTTTGAGAGATTTTCATCATAAACATGTCAGAATAATCTGAGTAATCAGTATTTCTGTACAGTATGCTTTTCCAGCAAACACCAAAAGGAATTCACTGTTTACATTTCATGTGAATGTGAGAATTGAAGTCATCAATTCATTCTCATGGTCAGTGGGATGATAGATGTTGAAACTAGATCATTTATTATTCATTCATGAGAGTGAAGCAGCTAGGGAACACTTACCAAAGCCATGTTCTCTGTGGATACACTCTCTCTCTTTTTCCCATTTAATCCTTACAACAACTCTATGAAATATATGTTATATATCATAGTTGTTGGTTGAATTAATATCCTTCCAAAAGATATGTGAAGTCCTAAACCCAGGCAACTGTGAATTTGACCTTATTTGGATATAGAATATTGGTGGATTTAATTAGTTAATATTAGGCCATACTAAACTAAGAAGAACCCTACCCCAGTGACTGGTATCCTTTCAAGAAGAGGAGAAGACACAGAGACACAGGGAAGGTATGTGAAGACCTAAGAAAAACACTATGTGACAGGATCAAGAGATTGGAGTGAAGCATCTATAAGTCAAGGAATGACAAGGATTATTACTAACCACCAGAATCTAGATGAGGCAAAAAATAATTCTTCCCTAGAGGTTTTGAAGGAAATATGGCCCTGCTGACACCTTGATTTCTGACTCTTAGCCTCCAGAACTATGAGAGAATAAATTTCTGTTGTTTTAAGCCATTGAATTGGTGTTACTTTGTTAAGGCAACCCTAGGAAACTAATACAATCTCCATTGTATAAATGAAGTAATGGATGCACAAAAATGCTAATTTAGTCAAAATTAAGTGCTTAGAGCTCCATGACTCCAAACACTTGAACACTTGCTTGTTGATCTGGCCCGTTAGGTGGTGATAATGGGAAGGAGAGGAAAGGTTCTCTTTCTCATCTATCAAAATCATCTTCCAGATAGATTACATAATAATATCAGCATTTCCCAAGTCAGATTGTGTAGAACATTAGTTATATGGGACAGTAGTGTGTGTTAGTGTGCAAGAAAGTTTCCAGGGTCAAAAAAAGGGAGGGATACTCTGTACCAATCAGAATTTTTCCCCCAGCAGGACCCCCATGGAAACTTTAATATGAATTATGAATCTCCAAGGGAGGAATTCTAGAGTTTGCGGGGTTTCTTAGGCTTATTTGAACATGGAAGTCATATTATAGAGCATCTCATGGAATTCACATTCTTTGGGAGATATTTTGGGAATTTCTACATAAAAGAAAAAAAGTTTTTCCTTTTTTGACATGTTATATGCAAATCATATTTTTCAAGTCACATCTTAACATAGGTCTCTAAAAAAGAATTTTAAAACACCCATACTGCATCAGAAATATACTTACCAACCATCTTTTGGTAAGTTAATTTAACTAATGCTTTACCATACCTCTTTTATTTTTTAGATTAGTACATGGATTCTCACAGTCAGTGCCTTCTAGTTCAAAGCCATTGGGAACACACCTGTAGTTGAACAAAGTTGGATTTATTGATTTATTGAATCAAAGGAGAATTCACACCTCAGGAAACTAGGAGGCCTCAGAAAGAAGACATAGGGAATTTTTATAGGATTTGTATTTGTGTTAAGTATTTTGGGGGTTAATATTAAAGGAAACAAGACATTCCAGAAACAAAAATGGTTATAGTTCTTATAACAGCCTCTGAAAAAATAGGGAACCAGACTATTACACCCAGGCATTTAAAAGATGCCCCTCAAATCCATCTGCTCTTTTCTAGAATAGAAGCTTCCAAGAAGCTTCCTCATTCCCCACTCCATTCATAGGATGCTCTGCAATATTTATACAGGTATAGTGTGAAATGTTCACTCTCACATACATTTCTTTTTGGTTAACTCAGAAGAAATTAAGGACTATGTTATTATCCATGACAACTCTGTCTAATAAATGTACATTTAAACCCAGGCTTTCTCACAGATAAAGCTGGACACTAGGTAAAGTAAGAATGACAGATTTTTAATCAATAATATACAATTTCAATAGAGAAAAGGGTCCAATAAGAGCTGAACTCAACTCAACTTCAATTTTTGTAGAGGTAACTGAATGTTTTCAAGGGAGAATGAATGAATAGGGAGGATACTCAGTAGAGTCAGGAAATTTAAAAATTACAAAAAGTTGGAAGGAAACAGTTCATGTCAAAGGTATCTAGGTTTACTAACTGGTGCTTATAGAGGTTAGGCTCCCACCTTCCTATTAGACACTGGGAGCAGGGGCCCTATCTTCAGGTGTTGGTTAGGAAAAACAGTAAGTTCTCTTGACAGCTTTGAGTTTGCTATAGAAGGAGGTGTTAGGGTTATCCTACAGATGTGGTCTTGAGCTGTTACAAATTATGTGTTTTATTCAAGTATCTATTGGCAAAGGTGGAAACCTAGTTGAGAAGAGGGCTCAGAGAGAACTTTTGTCAGCTTCTGAAGAAGTTATATACTTTATGACTTTTTCCATGGTCAGAGAAAAGTTTTGGACAATCCTTTGCAGTTGCATTGTCTCAACTCTGATAGTAGTTTGCACAGTCTGTATACCTGGGAGTCAGTTATTAGTCCTGAGAATTCTCTCAAATAACCTGTGCTTGCCTTTTCCAGAGATTTTTGTGTATTTTTTTCAGAGAAACATGATTCACTGGAGGGGTTAAAGTTCAAAATTCTGAAATTCTCTAAAAATTATCCTGAATATATAGGCTAAGTTAGTGCATGACAGTTAAGTGTAAGCCTGGTATCCACATAAGAAGTATCCAACACTTTTTGGAGGGCAAGTAAGTGGAGAACTGAATGGATGTCACACTGACCTGCTCCCAGAACCAATCTGTAATTACAACTAAATTGTGGAATACTCACACAGAGCAAACAACTGAACAATAGTGAGAGAAGTCTTATAACCTAGGACAGACAGAAGAATCAACTTCAGCACAACCTGAGTGGTAAGGAGTGTAGTGGACCCAAGAAGGCTGGCTGGGCACTCTTAGGCAGCAGTGTCAGAGGGATATTTAAGTGGCCAGTTGGATCCTGCTGAGAAGAATGGGGTCTAAACAATAAGCGGGGATCCCCAGCCTACAGCACCAGAGCCCAAAAAGCTCACAGATAACAGCCACCTGTAAAAAGTGGCAGGGTTGCGCTCTGCCAGAGATGGGCAGCTGGAGACTGAAAGAGTTGTTTAAAGGGCCAACACATAAATTTCCATTTGCAATCACTTACCCTTGGCTCTGGCAAAGGCGGGAGCAGAGTGGGCTACAGATGCCTGAGGAGACACTGGGGACAGAGGCTTTGGGGAGAGAACTAAGAGAGTAGCTGCTGGGATCCTGGTGCTGAGTCATCCCCTATAAGACAGCATCCATCAGCTTACATACACCACTCCCCTCTGAACAGCAGCAGCCTGAGAGGAAACACTGGCCCCAACCCAGGAGGGATTCTGCCCCAACCTATGGTGCTTAAGCCTGACTGCTGAGTATAGGGTGACTAGATTAACAACTGAAGGAGACAGCCACAGTAGATCCCTGAAAGCCTTGAACAGGCTGCCTAAGGTCAGATGGGGTCAACATCAGACATCACCAGAGGCAGATCCAGAAAGAAAAAACAGCAGTATATACTAGAGGCTACTAAGATTAAATCCACTGTGGTCTTCTCCATGATTTGCAATATTTTCATTAATATATAACTTTTAAACTTTCATTTCTTGTCCATCAATATTGTGCATATTAAGTCACCAGATTTTATACTATAGTTTATTTCTCTCCTTTCTTATAATAGTCTTAATCTCTTTACTGGTTCATTTGCTGTGGATAGTAGGATTACAGGAAGGAGTTATTTTTGCAGATGTGGCTTTATTTCTGGGACTTTGTGGTTTTGCTCTGGAAACCAAATAAAGGGAAGGCAAAGAAACAGCCCCAAACTGAAAGGAAAGAGGGAATCCTCAGAAAAACTGCTAAGCAAAATAGAGGCAAGTAAACTATCAGATATAGAGTTCAAAACAATAGTTATAAGGAAGATCAATGAGCTCAGTGTGCTCAGTGAGACTTGCCAAAAATTACAGGGAAACTATGAGGAACTTACTGCAAACTATATCAGCATGAAAAAAGACATAGAAACTGTCAACAAAAACCAAGAGGAAATGGAGAATACAATTTCCGAATTGAAGAACACAGTAGAAGGAATCAAAACCAGGCTAGATGAAGCAGAGGATCGAATCAGTGAGCTGCAGGATATGATAGGAAAAAAACTCCCAGAAAAAGCAAGAAAATGAAAAAAAAAACTCAAAAAGAATGAAGAGGGGTTAAGGGAAATGCAGGACGATGTGAAATGTAATAATACCCATATAATAGGAATACCAGAAGGGAAGAAGAGGAGCAAGGGAGAGAAAACCTGTTTGAAAAAGTAATGATGGAAAACTTCCCTAATTTGAGGAGAGAAAAAGTTACACAAGTCCAGGAAGCACAAAGGGTCCCAATCAAGGGGAACCCAAAGAGGCCCATTGCAAGAAACATCATAATTAAAATGGCAAACATCAAAGACAAAGAGAGAATCTTAAAGGCAGCAAGGGAGAAACAGGAAGTAACATACAAGGGAGCCCCAATAAGGCTAGGAGGTGACTTCTCCACAGAAACACTCTAAGCCAGAAGTAAATGGCAAGAAATATTCCAAGTAACGAAAAGCAAAGGCCTGCAACCAACACTACTCTACCCAGCAAGGCTCTCAATTAAAATGGAAGGTGAAATGAGGAGTTTCCCAGACAAAAGAAGGCTAAAAGAATACACCTCCACCAAATCAGCATTGCAAGATATGCTAAAGGGACTGCTTTAAGAAGATGAAGAGGTTTCTGGACAAGATGGAAGTGTAGGTAGAGATACTTTGTCTCCTCACACAACCAAAAGAAGGACAACAAATTTAAAAACAAATAATAACCAGAACTGCCAGAAAATCAAACTGTATGGAAATCCAACAAGCAAGGACTTAAAGAAGAAGCATTCATTCAGAGAGGTAGGAGGGGTGGAGATGGGCAGAGAGGACACATGGCAAAGCTGTGACTGGCAACCAGGGTGGGCAAGGCAGTGACTGGCAGACTGGGCAATCCCACATTTGCATGTGGATAAACCGAGAGGAGCAACTGGGTAGTGAGAGAGACCATGCAACCTAGGGTTCTGGAACAGGAAAAGAAAACCTCAAAATCTCTACCAGTAAAAACTTGAGGAGGTTACAGCAGTGGGAGAAACTGCCAGTTTCACAGGAGAGTTCATTTGAGAGACCCACAGGGTTCTAGAATGTACACAAACCCACCAACCCAGGAAGCAACACCAGAAGGTCCCAATTTGATTGTGGGTAGCAGGGGAAGTGATTGAAAGCTGACCAAGAGCCAAGCGAGAGGAACTGTTTCCCCTCAGACCCCTCCGCCACATACAGCACCACAAGCCAGTGATGTGGGATGCCCTGCCAGTGATGTGGTGAATACCTAAAACTCCACCCCTCACAGTGTAATAGGTGCACCAAGACAAAAAAAAAATATATGACCCAAATGAAATAACAGATCAAATCTCCAAAAATAGAACTAAGCAATGAAGAGACAGCCAATCTAACAGATGCAGAGTTCAAAACACTCATAATCTGGATGCTTACAGAATTGGTGGAACATGGTTGCAAATGAAGGAAAAACTGAAGGCTTTGCAAAGTACAATAAAGAAAAACATACAGGGAACCAACAGTGAAGGGAAGGAAACCAGGATTCAAATCAACAGTTTGGAACAGAGACAGGAAATAAACATTCCACCAGAACTCAATGAAGAAATAAGAATTCAAAAAAATGAGGAGAGGCTGATGAACCTCTGGGACAACTTTAAATGCTCCAACATCCAAATCATAGGGGCACCAGAAGGAGAAGAAGAAGAGCAAGACACTGGAAACTTACTTGCAAAAAAAAAAATGAAGGAGAAATTTCCCAACCTGGCAAAGGAAATAGACTTCCAAGAAGTCCAGGAAGCTCAGAGAGTCCCAAAGAAGTTGGACTCAAGGAAGTACACACCAAGGCACATCACAATTACATTACCCAAGATTTAAGATAAGGAGAGAATCTTAAAAGGAGCAAGAGAAAAGGAGAGTCACCTTCAAATGAGTTTCCATAAGACATCGGCTGATTTCTCAAAAAGAAACCTTACAGGCAAGAAGGGGCTGGAAAGAAGTATTAAAGTTCATGAAAGGCAAGGGCCTACATCCAAGATTACTCTATCCAGCAAAGCTATCATTTAGAATGGAAGGGCAGATAAAATGCTTCTAAGATAAGGTAAAGTCAAAGGAGTTCATCATCACCAAGCCCTTATTACATGCAATGTTAGAGGGACTTATCTAAGAAAAAGATGATGATCAAAAATATGAACAGTAAAATGACAATGAATTCACAATTATCAACAACTGAACCAAGAAAACAAAAACAAAAACAAAAACAAACTAAGCAAACTGTTAGAACAGTAACAGAATCACAGAAAAAGAGATTACATGGAGGGTTATTAGCAGGGGGAGGGAGAATGGGGAAAAAGGTATAGGGAATAAGAAGCATGAATATTAGGTACACAATAGACATGGGGAAGTTAAGAATAGTATAGGAAATGGAGAAGCCAAAGAACTTATAGGTACAACCCATGGACATGAACTAAGTGGGGGAATGCTGATGGGAAGTGGGGATACAGGATGGAGGGGAATAAAGGGTAGAAAAAAGAGGGGCAACTGAAAGAGTATAATTAATAAAACATATTTTTAAGAAGATGAAGACAAAAAGAGAGGAACACAGATACAAAAGGAAAAATGAATAAGCACCTATCAATAATAACTTTAAATGTAAATGGATTAAATTTTCCAATTAAAAGACATAGAGTAACTGAATGGGTAAGAAAATATGACCCTCTCATATGCTGCCTACAAGAGACCCACCTCAGAACAAAAGACCTACACAGATGGAAAATGAAGGGTTGGAAAAAAATATTCCAAGCAAATGGACAGGAAAAAAACCTGGGGCAGCAAGACTCATATCATACAAAATAAACTTCAAAAAAAAAGTCCAGAAAAAGAGATACAGAAGGACACTTCATAATACTCAAGGGAAGACTGCATCAAGACATTAACATTGTCAACTTATATGCATCCAACATAGCAGCACCCAAATACATAAGGAAAACCCTGGAGGACCTCAAGAAAGATATAGACAACAACAAACTTATATTTGGGGATTTTAACAACCCACTGTCAACAATGGATAGATCTTCCAAAAAATATCAACAAGGATATGTGGAACTGAATGATGCATTAGATCAAATGGACATAACTGATATTTATATATAGAAACTTTCATCCCAAAGAAGCAAAATACACATTCTTTTCAAATGCACATGGAACATTTTCAAAGATAGACCACATGATAAGACACAAAACAAGCCTCAGCAAATTCAAGTGAATTGAAATCATACCAAGCATTTTCTCAGACCACAGTGGCTTAAAACTAGAAACCAACCTCCAGGAAAAAACTCAAAAACAGTTAAATTAATGGAGACTGAATATCATGCTATTAAACAATGACTGGGTCAATAATGAGAACAAAAAAGAAATAAAAATTTCTCGAAAAAAATGAAAATGAATATACAACAGTCCAAAACCTATGGGACACAGCGAAGGCAGTCTTGAGAGGAAAGTTCATAGCGGTACAGGTCTACCTAAAAAAGATGGAAACATTTTGAATAAACAACCTGAGCTTACATCTACAAGAACTGGAGAAACAACAGCAAACAAAGCTCAGAGCAAGAAGAAGGAAGGAAATAATCAAGATCAGAGCAGAACTGAGTGACATAGAGACTAAAAAAATAATTCAAAGGATGAATAAACCCAGGATCTGATTCTTTGAAATGATAAACACAATCTACGAGCCTTTAAGCAGACTCATCAAGAAAAAAAGGGATAGGATGCAAATAAATAACATCATATATGAGAGAGGAGAAATTGCAACCAATATCATAGAAATACAAAGTATTGTAAGAAATTACTATGAACAACAATATGCCAAGAAATTTGCAAACCTGGGTGAAATAGACAGATTTCTAGGCACATATAATTATCCAAAACTAAATCAAGAAGAAGCAGAAAGCCTGAACAAACTGATAATAGCTGGTGAAATTGAAACAGTAATCAAAAAACTCCAGGCACACAAAAGTCCTGGACCAGATGGTTTCACAGGAGAATTTTACAAAACATTTAAGGAAGAGCTAACCCCTGTCCTTCTCAGACTATTCCAAAAACTTCAAGAAGAGGGAAGACTCCCAAATTCTTTTTATGAGGTCAGCATCATCCTAAACTTAAATCCACAAAAAGACACAACAAAGAAGGAAAGCTACAGGCCAATAACGCTGATGAACATAGATGCTGAAATCCTCAACAAAATACTGGCAAACCACATGCAGCAATACATTAAAAAGATCATCCACCATGATCAAGTGGGATTCATCCCAGAGATGCAAGGATGGTATAATAGTCACAAACCAATAAACTTAATACATCACATAAACAAAAGGAAAGACAAAAATCACATGATCATGTCAATAGATGTGGAAAAAGCATTTGATGAAGCACAGCACCCATTTACAATAAAAACACTCAGCAAAGGGGGAGTAGAGGGAGCATATCTCAAGATAATAAAGGCCATATATGTAAAACTTACAGCCAACATCATACTCAACAGGCAAAAATTAAAAACTTTCCCCCTAAGATCAGAAACCAGACAAGGATGTCTGCTTTCACTACTTCTATTCAATATAGTATTGGAAGTCCTAGCCACAGCCCTCAGACAACAAAAAGAAATAAAAGATATCCAAACTGGAAAGAAGGAAGAAAAACTGTCATTGTTTGCAGATGACATAATAGTGTATATAGAAGTCTCTATTCACTCAATCCAAAACCTACTTAACCAAATAAATGAATTTGTCAAAACAGCAGAATACAAAGTCAATATTCAGAAATCGAAGGCATTTTCATATACCAACAATAAAACATCATAGTCATAAATTAGGGGAAAAAATCCCATTTACTATAGCAACAAGAAAATAAAGTACCTAGTAATAAACCTAAACAAGGCGGTAAAATACAAGTACTCAGAAAACTATACAACAATGAAGAAAGAAATTAAAGAAGACATAAATAAATGGAGGCATATACCATGTTCATGGGTCAGAAGAATTAACATCATCAAAATGTCCATACTACCCAAAGCAATTTAGATCAAACAATCCATATTAAAATACCAATGACATATTTCACAGATATAGAACAAACATTTCAAAAATGTATTTGAAATCTTAAATGACCCTGAAAGCTGTACCAATTTTGAGAAAGAAGAACAAAGTAGGAGGGATCACAATACCTGACATCAGAATGTATTACAAGACCACATGAAAATAAAACACTCTTGTACTGGCATAAGAACAGACACATAGATCAATGGAACAGAATAGAGAGCCCAGAAATAAACCCATGTCTCTATGGTCAATTAATATTTGACAAAGGGGGCAGAAGCCTATAATGGAGTAAAAATAGCCTCTTCAACATATGGTGTTGGGGCACCTGGAAAGCTACATGCAAAAAAATGAAATCTGACCACCAACTTACACCACACACAAAAATAAACTCAAGATGAATAAAAGATTTAAATATAAGTCCTGGCACCATAAAAGTCCTAGAGGAGAACATAGACAAGAAAATCTCAGTTATTTCACACAGTAATATTTTCACCGATATGTCCCCTAGAGCAAGGGACATAAAGGAAAGAATAAATAAATAGACTTCCTCAAAATAAGAAGTTTCTGCATGGCTAAACAAAACATCAACAAAATGAAAAGGGAACCAGCCATATGGGAAAATATACTTGCCAATGATACCTCGGACAAGGGTTTGATTTCCAAAATATATAAAGAACACACATGGCTCCACACCAGGAAGACAAACAACCCAGTTAAAAAATGGGCAAAAGACCTGAACAGACACTTCTCCAAGGAGGATGTACACAGGGCCCAGAGACAAATGAAAGGATGCTCAGCATCACTAGCCATCCAAGAGGTGCAAATTAAAACCACAATGAGACACCACTTTGCACCAGTTAGAATGGCTATCATAAACAATCAACAAACAACAAGTGCTGGTGAGAATGTGGAGAAAAGGAAACCCCAGTGCACTCATGGTGGGAATGCAGACTGGTGCAGCCACTGTGGAAAACAGTTTGGAATTTCTTCAAAAAACTAAAAATAGAACTGCCTTTTGATCCAGCAATTCCACTGCTGGGATTATACCCTAAGAATCCAAAAACACCAGTTCAAAAGAACCTATGCACCCCACTATTCACAGCAGCACAATTTACTATAGCGAAGAATTGGAAGTAACCTAAGTGCCCAACAGTAAATGAGTGGATCAAAAAACGATGGGAAACTATGGTACATACTCAATGGAATACTACACAGAGAAAGAAAGAAAGAAAGA